>VXAB01004662.1:0-29163 GCA_013399175.1 Odontophorus gujanensis | reverse complement strand
CCCCGCCGCTCCAGCCCCTCTCGCGAGAACTGCCGGGCTGCTCTGATGCCTCGGGAATGCCGGTGCCCCACGATCAGCCGCCTCAGCTCTGGCTGGGGCAGCTCCGAAGCAGCGAACCTCGGCGACCCATCGCAGGGTTTCTGTCCCTTCTTACACACATCATTCTGTCCATGTCTGAAACTGCGTGAGTAAACAGGTTCAGTCTTTCTGTGCTGTTAGAGATTATACAATTGCCAAAAGAGCATTCCTTTAGAAAAAAATAAAATAATAATAATTAAAGGATATTAAAATAAACCCCAATATTTCTTTTTTCTTTGAAGTTTACAGATGGAGAACATTGTCTTCTTTCAGTCTATTACCCGCACATGAAGAGAAATACCTCACACTTCTGGTCTGATTTCCTCCAGGGATTGTGTTGCTATAGGTTCTGTGGTTTTGACACTGAAAATGAAGCAGTACTCTTCCACTTTGTTTCGTCTTAAGACTTAGTATTTTTTTCTGCAGCAGCTGTACACAGTTCAACTTTGCAAATGTCAGGAGGCAAAGAACAAACAAACAAAAAACCAACAACAAAACAGTAAGAAAGCATTTGAATCATCTCTGTCTTGATTGCCAGCATTAAGGCAAGTGACTTCCTCTCCTGCCCCATGGGTTGCTTACTTCTTATTCACAAGCTGAAACAGAGGGAACTAATGGTAGCTACATGCTAAGAAAAGATACTGATTGTTGTCATACCAAAAAAATAAAATCCAAAAATGACGACAACAAAAAGCACAACATAACCCTAACCCCAAACATGTTTAGCTCTGATTTATACAATGGTATATAGGAATAACAGGGTCATTCAGACAAAATACTAACTATAAGATCAAATTGTACTGTTTCTGAACATTTTTTCCGGTTCTTATTCAGGCTCATTAGTAAAGATTGCTAAAGCTTCAGAAGGACAGAATTAAGGCAAGAATTGGGTGCCTGGGACCAAATTCTTTGACCAGGGATCAATTTCAGTGTAATGCAGCTGATGTCAAGGTGACAAACTCTGAGAAGAGGTAATATGTTTTATTAAAACAACTGATGTATGCCAACTGAATTATGCTCGCTTTATACAAGTAAAATTGCTCCTGCATTCTTAGATGAAAACTCTGGCCTTCACTCTGCTCCCATTTACACTGATGCAAGTCAAAGGTAATTTCATTATAACTAAAATAAACGCATTACAGACAAGGCAATTACACCTGTAAGAGATTGGTGTGAGGTGAAACCCTTTCACTGACATTTCTGCTAATGTCTGAAATGAAATAATGATGCAAAATGTGATATTTTTAAAATGTTATACCTGTAGATGAGAGGCTATGTGCACAATGTTGGTAGATCTGTTAGACTCGGGAATTAACTCATAATGCCTAGAAAACACCAATGGATAAATTGAGGAAAGGGATTCCAGGTAAAATCAGCTTGACAAAGAGGTACAGAAATCCCCTAATGTCATACATGTCATGTGGGTAAAAGTGAGGGTTGTTAGTTTTTGTTTTTTGTTCTTTTTTTTTTTTTTTTGCCAGAGAGAAGATTTTAAAGGCTTCTTAAAGGAAAGAAATTACATTTGCAAAATAATTGGCCTGTCTGTGTCCATTTGGATTTTCTTTTGGGATAGCTCTGTCACTGCAGTGGTCCTGTAAGATGACTGGTACTGTGGATGAGAAGCAGCAGAGTATATGTTTATCTCTGCAACTTCGTGTTTCCTTTCCTTACAATGGGAGGATAGGGAGGAGGAGTGAGGCCATCTGTGCTTCCCTGTTCTTTCAGGTTTGGAGGGATACTTTACCAAGCCCCTCTGAAATCACAGATACATTTTTACACTGATTGATTATATTGATTGATTACATCATTGAGAAAATGGTTTGGCCACTTTGGGTTATATTTTGTTTGAGTACTCAAAGAAGCATGCATTTTCCCAGATATACATCAAAGTACTAAAATGCTAAGCAAACAAACAAACAAACAAAAAAGTGAAAAGAAAATGCACATCCCTGTTTCCCTACCTCCGATCCATTTGTTTTTCAGTCTGAAATATTTCACACAAGAGAAAGTGCTATTCTTTTAGCCCTTTATCCTCATTGTATCATATATTATTAATGAAGAAAGACCCTGGTGTTCACATGCTGCATCAGCCTCTGCTGTGTTGATTTTTTTTCTTCTTTCATTTCAAGAAAACAAATTCACATCTCTGCCTCTGTTTCATTCGGGAGCGAATGGATTGTAAAAGGAACAAAGCTGTGGTTTAGCAATTAGGGCTCAGGACCGAAAGTCAATAAGGTTACAATTCTGGGGGAGATTTGCCATTGTTTGTCCTGATGAAGTTCCTCCTAAATGAGGTGATTATTGTAGCTGTCAGGAATTAAAAGGTAGAACACATTGATTTCATCCCCTCTGTAATCTCCAGGATGTGCTGGTACAGAGCAGTCAATGTGAATTGCCAATTAACAAAAAAACAATATTGGCAATTTCGAGGAAAAAAAAACTCCCTCCAGCCAGTGCATAAAACTCATGCCATTCAAATCACCATCCTCAAGCAAAGGCATTAGCAAACCTGCCCAGAAAAATGACAAAGAGAAGCTTTCTTTTGGCAAAGCTAGATAGCAAATTGCAGCACTGAGAGCCTGTCTGCACAGGGGAAATGGAGCAGAACTGCTATAAAGGAATACACTTCGTGTGCACAACCTATCTCAAGACAAAAATCGTTTTACTTTGGAATAATTTTTTCTGCTCTGAAAACACAGCAGTTATTCAGAAATGCCTTTTATTTCAGAATCGGAAGTGCCTACACTTGAACATATTCTGCTATTTTTCTAATGAAAATAGATACAGCCATTGATAATATAAAGATACTTCCACAATAGCTACTGTGGAAATCGTCCTCTTGTAAATAAGACCTAGAAATACCATGTTTTCAATTACCTTATACTTCAAATACAGCATGCATAAACGGGTACATTTAAATTACTTGCAAATTTCAGCATTTTTCCTTCAATTAAAAATAATTGATGCGTGGCTTTGGGCTGAAGAAATAGCTCCCGAATAGAAGCCAGGAATAGCATCTTCAGCATGAGGATCTTTTTCCTGTGAGAAAAGGTTGAGGGAACTAGGCTTGTTTAGCTTGGATAAGGCTCCAGAGAGACCTCATTGTGGCCTTCCAATACTTGAAGGGAGCATATGAACAGGAGGGGGAATAATTGTTTACGCAGGTGGATAGTGAAAGGACAAGGGGGAATGGTTTGAAACTAAGACGGGAGATTTAGGTTAGATATTAGGAGGAAGTTTTTCACTCAGAGGGTGGTGATGCACTGGAACAGGTTGCCCAGAGAGGTTGTGGATGCCCCATCCCCAGAGGCATTCCAGGCAAGACTGGATGTGGCTCTGGGCAGCCTGTGCTAGTGGTTGATGCCATGGCAGGGGTGTTGAAACTCGATGACCTTTGAGGTCTTCTTCAACCCAGGCTATCCTATGATTCTGTGATGGAGTGAGCTTGGATTAGAAAACTCCTAGTGGCTATTAGTAATTAGATATTTATTACTACACTTGGTAGTAATAAACTTCAGTCTAGAAGATCCTTTTAACACCAGCTCTCAGAGCACTTCATTGGGAGATATCATTTCTCTTCATTCGCAAATGGGGAAAGGCAGGTAACAGTTATCTTACAACTTTTTTGATACTGCTCAGAAAAATAATTTTTTTATTTTCTAAGCTCGGAATACAGCAGCATGCACTTCTTTTTTTAAGGGTAGATGGTACTGTGGCAAGAAATGGAGCTTATGGATAGTAAAAGAAGCAGACTTGACAAGGAGGTTGGCCTTCAAGTAAGCATCAAGGATCCAGAAAGAAGCTCCCAGCTGACTGGTTTATCATGGTATGGATTGAGGTAGAAGGGCCATTAAAAAACATTTAGTTCCAACTGTGCAAATGGGTGGACGTGAAATTCAAATACAGAGGCACTGATGCTCTGGTAACTCCTTCATTGCAGTCTGTCAATAAAAGGCCTCACTGTGCTGGGAGTTGCAATCAGACAGTCAACTCTGAAATCTGATGATAAATCTGTACCAGACTTCTGTCAGCCCTCTTTTACCAGAAGACAACATCCCTCCAAAGAGAGAGAGGCAAAGGGGATGAGGCTGGACTCTTCTGAGCAGTGTGTGCTGATAGGACGAGGGGAAATGGCCACAAACTGAAGCATAGTAAGTTCTGCACAAATGCGTGTGGGAACTTCTTCACAGCGCAGTGATGGAGCGCTGGAGCTGCTTTGGCAGGGGATGGGGCTAGATGATGGTTTAGTACTCTCTTTGTTTGCTTAACACGGTTCTCTTAGTGACTGACACATTTTGTTTGATTAAAATCGCACCCGTTCAGCCCGGGGCTGGAGCAGTGCCACAGAAACTACAGCTCCCAGAGGGCAGCGCGGCGCCCCCGCGCCACGCATTGAACGCTGATCCCTCCCGCCCCGCCTCCTCCGGCCTCCTATTGGATGTCAGCCCTCGTTCTTTTCTTCTGATTGGCTGTGCCGCGCCAGCAGGAGTGGTTGCTCTGTGTTTGAAGGGGGCGCAAGATGGCGGCGAGCGAGGCTGTGGGGCGCTATCGGAGCAGCATGAGCAGGAGCAAGGACCCCTCGGGGCTGCTCATCTCTGTGATCAGGTAGGGGCCTTCAGGCCCGCCCTTAGCACCGACATAGGGTTGTATGTGGGTCTTGCGGTGCCGTGGCAGCCCGCAGAGCTCGGGGTCATCGCAGGGCCCGGGCAGCTGTGAGGTGGGCTCCCGGCTGGAGTGGGGTCTCCTCTGCTGTGTCCTCATGAGTCCCCAGTTGCAGTGCTGCCTTCAGCTCAGCCCCTCCGTAAGGACTGGGGCTGTTGGAGGGGATACAGAGGAAGCCACAAAGGTGTTCTGAGGATGAAGCGCCTTTTTCCATGAATAAAGGCTGAGAGAGATGGGGCTGTTCAGCCTGGGGGAGAGGAGGCTCCAGGGAGACTTAATATTGTCAACAGCACCTAAAAGTGGCCTGCAGGAAAGATGGGAATAGTCTTTCTATAAGGGAGTGTAGTGACCATGTCACGGTGTAGTGGTTTTAGACAGAAAAGAGGTGGATATAGATGAGGGATCTGGAAGTAAATCTTCACTACGAAGGTAGCAAGGTGCTGACACAGCTGCCAGGAAAAGCTGTGGGTGCCCAATCCCTGGAAACATTCAGGGACAGTTTGGGTGGTACCCTGAGAATCCTGATCTTTCTCTAATTCACCTTGCCCATGGTGGGGTGTTGGAAGTAAGAAATCTTTTAAGTGTTTTCCAGCCCAAACCATTCTATGATTTTGCTCCCCTTTTCACTGCTTTTCAGCATCCAGAGGTCAGAGGAGTGAGACCTGCAGTGAGCTCCAGTCTTGTGCTATACTGGGAGAGTCGAAGCACCGTTTCCCTATTGCTGTTGAGTCTAGTTTTCCCTTATTTGCCAACACAATGGCAGCACTGAAATAACCCTGGTTGGAAATAGAGCTTCACCAGAAAGTTCACTGTGTTTACAGGTTGGGTGTTAGGAAAAACTTCTCAGAAAGAGTGGTGAGGCATTGGAACAGTCTGGGAGGTGGTAGAGTCACTGCCCCTGGAAGTGTTCATGAAACGTGGAGATTTGGTACTGAGGGACATGGTTTAGTGGGCATGGTGGGTGTGGATTGATAGTTGAACTAAATGATCTTAGTGGTCTTTTTCAGCCTTAATAGTTCTGTGGTTCTATGACTCCATCCTATTTTAGAGTATGAAGTGGAAAAGGTGTCACCTCAGCTGGTCTCACTGCCTCGCAGGGTGACAAGAGAGTGGTTGTGTCTAGTCTTGTTCTGACTGTTGATTTTTGTCTGCCCTTGTTTCTACGCTCCCCTCTCCTGGAAGCTGATTCTGTGATGATCCTGGAGCCAGGCAAGATTTGGTATTTTCCTGTTTCCCTCTGTGCCTTTTCTGAATGCTCATAAGTCTTTTCTGGGCTGCTTACACTCAGTGAGTTGGCAGCTGATTTCCCACAGTTGAGCTTTGAAATACTGATCTTATATACTCTTTCTAAAGTGGGTGTAGGCAGCAAGCAGCCCTACTACTGTGATATTGTGCCTTGTAATGAACTTAGAAACTTCAGTTCCTACTTTGCAAGAAAGTACTTTGCTAGAAACTGTAGTTTTTCTACAGAGAAGTTATGTTAGTAATGATTCAGTATCCAGCATGTGTAATGATCTAAGTTTGAAGTACTGGATGAATCATAGCATTTAGGGCTAAATTCTATTCCTTTTCATTATTTCTGGAAGCTGGTCTTTCAGAGGTTGCAGACTTGAAGTAGATAGCAACCAACCAAAGCAGCTGTTTCACAGCACTGCTTGGCCTTCCCAGGTTTGTGGCTGTGGTCTCAGAAGTGTGTGCTAATAGGTAACAAAGCATCATGCTGAGAAATGAGTGAAGGGTGATGCTAACACAGACTTACATATGTCTAGCTTCTAGTTTCACAAGAAAAACAGCTGTAAATAAATATTTTAAATTGGAGTTGAACGTATATGTAATGCCAGCTACATTGCAGATAAGTGTGTACATAGATATCATGTGACGATGATTTCATGGCAATAGTGAAGTGCACTTTGACAACTTTTTATTTTGTACATAACAGGTGAATACCCAAGTATGTGACTATGAGCATTTTATGTCCAGGCCTACGTACTCCCATGAGTGCAACTGTTTGAGTTTGCATGGAACATTTGTATAACATATGACGTGGGTAGTTGTGAGGAAGCATGAAAAAAACAAACAAACACTCAGAAAACCAGACATTTTACCTGGATTTTGTTTTTTTAATGTACACTTCTACCTTATATTTGGCCAAAGGTACGTAGTGTGGATTTCAAGTGTGTTGTGCTTATGATTTATTTGTCAGCCTCGAGTTTGGGTAAGTGGGAGAGGCAGCTCGGTAGGTCATAGCTGGGTAACTTACAGAAAATACAATGATTTGCAAACAGTGGAAGAATGAATAGCATAAGTTAATTGCTGCAGCATTTCCTCTAATAACTTCTTTTTTTTGTATATTTTCTGTAATTTCCAACGGAATTTGAAGAATTATAAGGGATTTCCAGATTTCTACTTAAATTAAAAGACAGGTTTAAATGTATTAAGTATATAAAGTGAGGATGGGTGAGTAAGAACACTGAGTAAGAAATCGTATTTGTCTAATAATCTTTGGTTTATATGCACTGATAGTGTAGTCAGCTTATGTCCAGCATTTAGATGTAACATCAACTTATGAAATTAGAATTATTCAGTTGAGCAGCCTGATAACTGAACCTCCAAAATGTGATTACAACTTGGTGCAGGTGTAGAGGTTCTTTGCAGTGCTTGATGGGTAGCATGGAGTCAGACCATGAAAACCTGTAAGTAGAACTGATTGCAAAGGGGGGAACAAGTGTTGTGTCAATATTCACATTTCCTGCAGTTAGCCAAGTATAAAAAGCAACCGATACGTGAAGGAATTTCAGTCACTTTGCTCTGTGTGTTGTTTTTGTGTGGCAGCTTGGGTGACTGTGAACCTCCTAAGCAGCAGGTGACATTACTTGCTGTTTTGTGTGTTCATAATATACCACTGGCAAACAACTTCAGTCCTGTGTGAGTTATATCTATCTTTCTTACGACTTCATTGAGCTTCAGAGAGACATAAAAAATCATAACAGCTTGATTTGAAATACAGCAAAGTTTTCTTTTCTTGATGGCTTGATTTCCAGAACGTTTATGTAGAGTTTTTCCTGCCGGTCCTCTTGGTTTTACCACTTGTGTTTCCCTCTTTATTTAGAAAGCTGTTGTTGCTCTGCAAAATGCCCATGAAAGGAAACGAAGTGGGACAACTTTGCATTCTTCTGCTGTAAATAAGCAAAACCAGAGGGGAGGGGGAGTTGGACTTGATAATCTCCAGAGGTCCCTCCCGACCCCTGTGGTTCTTCATGCCTTACGATATTTTACTCCATAATGGCAAAGATGGTGAAAGGGGACACTGTTTAGATCAGCAAACGTATTTAATGTGTAAAACACTTTGAAATGTGGAGATAATCATTTATATTTATAAAACACTTTTATTAATGAAGGGATATTCTTTTTATATTTACTCAAGCCATGTAGCTTGCAGGAAGCTAATTTACTTTCCTCTGGTGTAGATTTTGGGGCTCACTACTTACACCACCAGACTTGGATGAAGCAGAGCTGGTCTTGCTTTCAGTGACAGTATTTGGGGCCAAATCCCTGATGAAGATTTAATGTATTATGACAGCAGAGAAATTGAGAAATGTCATTTCTTTGGGTTCTGGTTGAAAATAATAGTGCCGTTGCTGCAGGGACACTTAACTACATAGAAGTCAGTGTACGTGTTCCACCTCAGTGTTACAGAGTTTGCTGTCACACCAGTTGGCTATTCAGTTTTAAAAAGGAGTGTCAGAGTTTCTGAGATCCTCTGAACCCACAATAATGCTCCTAAACTGCGTCTCTCCATGGTTTGGAAATGTGGAGCCATTGCTTGTCTCTGCAGTGTTGCTTTCCAGCTACTTTGTGTGCAGATAATTGAGCTGAAGGAAGGAGCAGCGAGCAAGAACATCTCGCTTTCACTCCCTGTGAAGTGTCAGCTTCTGTTGCATTGAGGAATGCAGCTTTGTCTGGGAGTTGTTTCCTGCAGGAGGAGGCATGTGCTGAGTGAGTTCTCCTTGGTTCTCTGGCTGTTGCCAGGCTCTAGTATGGACTGGGAAGAAGCTGTTTCCTGAGTGCAAGGAGTTATGCTGCTTGGTAGCCAGAGCACAGAGCTGAAGAAAAAGTCCCGTGGGGTGATGATAACCCTGCAAAGGACGTTTTGGAGGGGTGATTTCTGGCTCACAAGTCCCAGGGCACACGTGCCTGGTGCCTGTACTCAAGCAGTCTGACTGAGTCAACATAGCAAGCCACCTTACTCAGTTCTCCTCTGTTATCCTTGTTGGCTTCAAAACCTGATTGTACGTGTCCATCAACTGCAGTTCAAATCACTTAACCGTGGTAAAACATATCTCACAGCCCAGGAGTGAGTTGTTTTATGGTGTTATGTTGTGATTGTGTTTCAAACCCTAAGGCTATGGGAGCATCAGGATGTTAGCAGAATGTGTTAGCTGGATGCTGCCATGCCTGTCCTTCTGTAGGAGCGCTGCCAGGAGTGAGTGATGTGTTCTTGGGTGCAGTGTAAGTTTATTCACAGTAATAACTCCTCTAGAAGTGTGGAATATTTGGGAATATGACTGTTTGCAAAGTGCACTAATGAAAACCCCAACTTTGCTGCAGAATGGGGTGCCTTTTTCCATTATCCTGAGCCTTTGGGGGATATGAGAGTATCTTCAGTTTGCCTTTATCCTTACATTGCCGAGGTGTGGTGACCATTTTGGTAAGACATAGCTCTTGGGGTTGTGGCTTCTGGAATAGGGTGTGGATGACAGCTGTGGATGCCCGTGTCCCTTGCAGAGGAGTTGGACCAGGTGACCAATGGAGACCAGGAGCTTTCATTAGAGAAGTCCAATACTCATCACGTGGGCTGTCACACTCTTTAAAAAACAGTGCAGAGGACATTCTGATCATTTGCTGGGGAACCACTGAAGGAGTATAAATTTATTTGTCTTTGAGAGGACAAATGTGTACGTATATTGATTTTCTTAACCTTTTGTTTTGTTGGTAGCCGACTGAAGCAGCTTTTTTAGTCTGAAATAAGCAAGGTGGCATTTAGCAAATGCTATTTTTTTTTTTGAAAGATCTTGTCAGATTTTTAATTGGTGAATGTCTGCCTTTTGTTTATTGTTAGGCGTTTTTTCTTTCCAATTAAAGGTTTCTGTGTTTTAAAACTGCCCTTTAATAGCTGCTTTAATTGGGAGAAAACAAACTTTAGCACTGACTCCATAAGACCTCACTGAAATCTTTTTGCTAAGTTTTCACACAGGCAAACGGAGACAGATGTCAAGGAGAACTGAAAGTGAGGCAAGATGCAGTACATTTCCTACTTTTATGTCTGCAGGAGTTGAAATTATGGGCAAAAACCTTGAACATATTTTATTTTTTCACAAGTGAAATTCTCCTTTTCCCTTTTAATAGGTTTTGACCATTATTTTCATTACATTTACAGTGAACTAGGTTAAATGGTTTCTTACTAATGACCTGGCATTTGATCGTCTCTTTCTGTCTGAAGCAATATAAGTGAGATCCCAGTTTGTAATGTGGAGTGAGAGAGATGGATGTATGGCTGTTGCATTTGGGAAATAGCTGCTACAAGAAATAAAGCTCAGTTACTCTGATCTGTATGTACTGTAATGGTCTCTTAAAACCACTTTTATTGCAAATGGTGTTTTCCAATGTTATAGAAGCAGCAGTTCTGAACTATTAAGTAGCTTGGAAATCCATTGAGAAGAAATTGTATATGGCAGAATATGGTTCTAAACTGTAAATTTTCCTGAAGTGATCTTGGGACACTTGAATAAAATGCACGGTATGCGTTGAATTTTAACTTGGCACTGATACTTAATGAGCAATAGATAGGGTAAGGTACAGGTGTGAGTACACAACAGTATGCAGGAGCACTGTGTGCGTGACCATGCTTTGTTAAAGCTCGAGGCACAGAGCCTTGCAGCAGGGCTGGATTCACAGGCAGGGTGAGCAACAGCCCCTAAGCACTCCTCCTTTTATCATACAGCCAGCAGGTCCAGGTAGTGCTGCACACCTTGTACTCTTGCAGATTTGAAAGCACTGATGCTTAGGACTTCATTTTTCTCCTGGGCTGATCTCTAACCATACCTGCGTAGTTTGTACTGGCCTGGAGAAATTTGATTAAAGTGTGGTTAATTTAGCAGAATGAAGAAAGTTGTGATGATATTTATTTAGATGACTGTAGGCTCAGCCTTTTCACTACGACTGCCATGCATAAATGTGCAAGTCCTCAATGATAAAAGATCATTAATTTCTGTTGAAAGTGCTCTAACCAACTGTGTAAGCAGCATGAAAGATTAATAGAATGTAAGTAGAGGAGGAAAATGTTTTATAATGCTCTGTTTACTTTCTGTGTTTAACAGCATTTTGAAGAGACTCAGATCTGCTGTTTCCCATAGCAAAGGAGCGAGTTATTTCTCTGTTTGCACAACAGAGATGTGTTGGTCTGCAGGCTGGATGCCCTGTGTTCCTCTTGATGAGGAAAGAGAGTGCTGGTCCCATGTTTCACTGTTTTTATTTATTTTTTTAGTGGGAAAAATCCCTTATTTTAAAGCCATTTTGCAATGATAACCTGCTTTCCAGACCTACTGACTTACACGGTGCAGCTTTCAACAGCTTTCTTTCAGCATTTCAACTCATGTCTTCAAATTCAGAATTTATGAGGAACAATTGAGCAACTTCTGCAAATGATGAGGAGGCATTCAGTGTGTTAAATACCTTTTGGATTCTTTTCTTCTTTTCAGACTGTTTCAAACTGGCTTTTTATTTCCTAATGAAGCAACTTTTTATGGTGGTTTCAATGGGACTCTGTGGCGGTTTGAAAACGTGTATTCTCAGATTCTACGTTTCGAGGTTAA
This sequence comes from Odontophorus gujanensis, assembly GCA_013399175.1. Lineage (NCBI taxonomy): Eukaryota > Metazoa > Chordata > Aves > Galliformes > Odontophoridae > Odontophorus > Odontophorus gujanensis. The sequence goes on along the minus strand of VXAB01004662.1, from coordinate 17,551 downwards.
ATAGTGCTGGAAGCTGTAGATCACCCCATTTGGGACTTGTCTTTAGGACTGCAATTTTCAATTATAAAATTCAAATAAGTCTGTTTGGCTTAATGAACCTCTGGAAATGTATCAAGTGGTGTAGACAGTGGGCTGCTGTGTGGTTGTTCTTGTCCCAGGGTGCTCGACAACTTTGTTCTCAGTGTGCTGTGCTGAAATGCAGCTGCCTGAGGTCCTGGGCCCACTCAGCAGTGGGGGGAAAACCTGGTGAGGTNTGACTGGCCTATAATTACCAGAATCTTTCTTCCTGCCCTTTTTGAAGACTGGAGTGACATTGGCTATCCTCCAGTCATTGGGCACATCCCCCCTTCTCCAAGACCTCTCAAAGATGATAGAGAGCGGTTCAGCAGTCACCTCCGCCAGCTCCCTCAGCACCCATGGATGCACCCCATTGGGTCCCATGGATTTACGAACATTAGCATTGCCTAGGCACTCATGGACCACCCCTTCCCTGACTAAAGGAAAGTCTCCCATTCCCCAGACCCTCTCACTAACCTCCAGGATCTGAGATTACTGAGGGAGAACTTTTTCACTGAAGACAGAAGCAAAGAAGGTGTTCAGTATCTCTGCCTTCTCAGCAGAGGTCCTTGAAAGCTCGTTTTTTTTTTTTCCAGACATGGTTCTAGTTGTGTTTTATTCTGATTAAATCACAGAATCATAGAATAGTTTGGGTTGGAAGGGACCTTTCAGATCATCTAGTTCCAACCACCCTGCTATAGGCATTCCTCCCTCTAGACCAGGTTGCTCAAAGTCCTGTAATAATGTCATGCCTCTGGTAGCATCCTCATAATGGGTTTGATCATAAATGTTGCTCAGTGTTGTCAGGATGAGGTGTGATCTTTGAAATGAGCAGGCTCTGAGCCCTGTGTGATGTTCTGCTACAGCTAGTTCTCTTTTGGAGGAGGAAAAAGCATTAATGAATGATTGCATTTTCCTGTAAAGCATCTCGCATAGCACTTGGATGCATCTTCCATGCATCTGTGAGGCCAGTGCTTTATCTTCCCAACAACTTGCACTTGGATTATTTACAACTTGACAGCCTTTGAGGAAGTGGCTAATTAGGGTTACTTCTGCTGGACAGATGAAATGTTGGGCAACTTGTTGGTTTTTTTTGTTTGTTTTTTTTCCTCTCTTTCCCATGCATCCTGACCTCTTCTCTCTTATTCACCTACTGTTGTTTCTTGTCTGTTGGATTTCCTCCCACGTCTGTGTGGTTGCCTCCAGCTGTTACTGCAGCCATAGATGTGTGGCAGCAATCACAAGGCTTCAAACCACAGTAGCAAAGCAGATGCTGCAATGGATGCGTGGCCACAGTCATCAGGAAGAGACACTGTATGAGGAGTAACAAGATTGTAATGGGTTCCTTTTTACCCTCATTATGTTTTCTTCTTTCACAGCAAAATCTCCTTGGCACACTGCAGCCAATTCCTGCAGAGGAGTGCAGTCTTTCTAGACATCCACCATGGTCTACTTAAATGATTATTTGTTGCTTCTAGCAACTGCTTTCTTTGTTTAACCCCAGACATACTTTGCTCAAAAATAGTCTCTATAGGTCAAGACTATGCTTTGATATATTTAATATATATTATATTCCTGTGTCTTGTATAGACTTGTTGTGTTCTGTTTAAGTGCTTGACATGATGTAGAAGAGAAATCCCTCCAAAAGGTTGGATTTTCCCCTGGACTGCAGTGGGCACTTCCTCTGGTTTCTTCTGTTGAATGATTCCTGGCATTCTTTTTGCTGGAGAAGAAGGTGATAACATAAGGGAGTCACGTAAGTTGGACATGGTTTAAGCACAGCTTCAGCTTTTACCATGACAAGCTTTAAGTCAAACTGCACTGTGTGCTGTTGATACCACAAGCTGTCTGTATTATTGTGGCTTCAGAGGTGGAAGTAAGGAACTGGTAGGCTTCACAGGATGCAGTACTGAGCAATACTGGAACAGGTGGCAGAAAGTTTTGCTGGGGATTGCTGTTAAAAATGGAGCTTTATTTGCTCCCCTGCTGATGTAGCACTCGCAATTATGCTTCGCTGAAATGTTCATTTTCTCAATCAAGTGAGAAATATTTCAATTTGATCAGCGTGCCTTTTTTGTTGGTGTTTCCCACTGTCTTTAATGAGTGTTTTCATGTGAATAAGCGATGCTGACTGAAGGCAAGTGAATTGCACTTGTAAAGAAACGTGATCCAGACGTGATGGAGCCTTCCTCCTGGATTTCCAAACCTCACCTGTGCATCATGTTACTCTTTTCCTCCTTAAACCCAGATGTTTGCATGTACCTGGTCTGATGTCGGGGTGCAGAGGAAGAGGGGACTCCACAGGGATGCCCAGATGCTGAAAACCCACAGCAGTGTTCACAAGAGGTCTGAACAGTCCTTTCCAGCCAAATAAGCTTTACACCTCCCCACATGGAGTGCATTTTGCAGGTGCTCACTTAACATTAATTTTCTGTGGTGTGTGCTTGGGCACAAAGTGTCTGTCCTTCTATTTTGATACTATCTACAGTATCATAAAGCCTAAGTAGTGTTACTGCAATATTCTGTCTGCAGAAGAAATCCATGAGTCAAGAAACTGGTATTTAAAACCCTGTTTACAATCTGTAGCTTAGCAATAATCATCCTTAAACAGGGCTGGCTTTAGGGTAGGTAAAATAGGCAATTTATCCACCCAGCCTTGCTGGAGGCATCAGAGAAAGCAAATCTGCAGAAATGAAACGTTTATTATTTATTACCAGTTTCCTCTTAGAATTGGCACTTAATGTGGGTGAGCAAAAGAAATTACCCATCTGCACCAATAGAACGGAATACAGCCCGTGGTAACACAGGTCTTGTGGGGGAATACAGGGCTGATTGGTGCAAATAGAAATTCTTGTTGAGTCTGAAATCTGATTGCTGCTGGCCCTGTAACTTTGAGATTGCTGCCTGTGCCTGTAAATGAATGGTCTTAAAGGTTAATGCTAACTTCCTTTTTTGCAAAGATACCGGATACAGGGCTGGGAGGAGGGGGAGCTAAATACAGGATTTAAAGGAAAAATACACTGTTGTGAAGGAAGCAGCAGGGTTTTGAGATGAAGTGAGAGCAGTGTGGAGCACACCTTGAGTTTGGGTTCAGAAGCACAAGAGCTTGTGTGTACTGTAAGGGCATGCAGAGCTTTGCAAAACGAGGAGGTTGGCATGGGCATTCAGAGGTGAGGAATTCAGGGATTTCTCTGTCCAGGAGCTGTCTTGGTTATTGGCCTATGTAAAGTAAAAAGGGGGGTGTAACAAAGCACAGCTGCTTGTCTGGTGCTTCAGAATTAGGTTCAGTATTGTGGTGATGGATACTAAGACCAAATCTTCAGTGTCAAACAGGATTGAAAATACTGAGGGAGCATCCTAGCTGTTCATGGATCCCTTTGGAAGGAAGACAGGCAGTTTTCTTCAAGCATCCCAGTATTTCAGCCATTGCTGTAGGTGTTTCTGTGTACAAAGCAATCACTCAGAGCCTGTAAAGCTTTGTGGCTGGTAGCAAGCATCACAGCTGAAGCAGCAGCACGTAAAGACCTGCAGTGCTGCTGGCTTTGCAGAGGGCTTTTTTTTCACTGAGTGCAGTGGGGTGCCCCAGAATAAGCACTTCTTTGTAACTGCCCTGGTGGATATTCTCAGTTGGCACTCATCCTGGTCGCAGAGTCACAGAGTAAAGTCAACTGTTGTGCATTTCATTCACATCCAAGTTTATTTTGGAGTAGTTTGGTGCAGATGAGGAATGTTGGTGTTCCATAAACTAAATGCTAATTTGTGTGCAGCGTGCTTTCTGTGGTGCTGGGAGCTATGATGTGAAACCCTGCTTCGGGGCTGGAGTACATTTGGAGCTCGAAAGTATGGTGCTATGAAGGGAGGGAAATCTCTCTGTAGTTTTGCAGCTGCTCAGCTTTCTGTAGCATTTCTGTGCTCCTGTAGTTATCTGTTGTGCCATATGATGCGTCCTACAATAGTGTTTGTTTTCTTCTGCTGTTGAATAGCTTAGTAAACATTGTTGTGAACTGAAAGAACACAATGGAAGAAATTTATTAGCTCGTGAACTAAGGATGGATTGTTTTCTGTGCTTTTACATCAAAAGTCTGCATTGAGTTCTGGGCATGGTTTGAAGAGAGTTTGCAGCTCCTGTTTTCTTTACCTTCCTCCTCCAGTTAACCCATTGCACTCTAGGGGTGAATTTACGGATGAGATGGTGTCAGTCCCAGTGTTCAGAATTTCTGTTTAGCTTTTGATGACTACAATTTGCTGAACTGCTGGAAAGGAACAGATGAAGGTGAGTTCAAACATAGTCAAGGCCCTTGTTTGTCCCAGCATGCTTTGTTCACAGAATCATAGGATGGCCTGGGTTGAAGAGGACCTCAAAGATCATCCAACTTCAACCTCGCTACTGTGGGCAGAGTTGTCAACCACTAGAGCAGGCTGCCCAGATCCAGCCTTGCCTTGAATGCCTCTGGGGATGGGGCATCCACAACCACTCTGTTCCAGTGCATCACCACCCTCTGAGTGAAGAGCTTCCTCCTAACATCTAATCTAAATCTCCCCTGTCTTAGTTTCAAACCATTCCCCCTTGTCCTATCACTACCAACCCGTGTAAACAATCGCTTCCCCTCCTGTTTATATGCTCCCTTCAGGTCCTGAAAGGCCACAATGACGTCTCTCTGGTTCCTTCATCCTCAACACTGAGGAAGAAGGACCAGAGCTGTGGGGGTCGTTCTGTTTTTTAGAATGATGCAGTCTTGTCTCTTGCAGAAATGGTAGAGATGGCAATTGCATCTGGTCAAAGTTTTCTTTGTATTTACCTTTGGAAATGAGTGATTTCTGCCTCATTTGGCACAGTGAAGGCGTCTTGCTGGATGGCAGTGCTTCAGGACTCCTGTACAAGTCTTTCCACTTGCTCCCTGTGTTGGTCGTTTGAATTGAATTGGGAACTGGAAAGCAGAGGAGAAAAATGTTTCTGACCTGAAGATGAATTTTTACTGGAATGAATAGTCCCAGTGGACTTTGAAAATTAACCTAACACCGTTGTGTATTTACTGACACTGGGGAAGTAGCAAGGTTTGTTTCATTCTTGTAGGAAATATGTTGTGCATCTCATGATTAAAAACATTTCAGGGATTTTGTTTGATCATCTTTTCCCTCATGTCTTCAGTGAAAGCAACTCCACTGAATTAAGTGTTTGTACAGTCTGTGTTTTTAACTATGTAAAATCAGAAGGGACAATGAGATTTGGCTGAACGGATTTCTGTTTTACTGTAGCATTAAAAACATCCCTTAACAGACTAGCTTCCAGTTGGAATGATTCTAATCCTATTGAGCTCTTGCTAATGAGACAGACATATGCAACCATCCAGCTGCCAAGTACAAACTGCAGGTATTTTACAGGAGAGGTGGATTCTCATTTAGTAAAATGAAAACAAACAAAAAAAAACAACTGAACTGATCAGGGAACCCTTCTGGAAATCCCCACCGAGTTCATGTCATATATACACTTGCTATGCAGATTGACATTTCTTCTGTTGGTTGTGTGTTTTGGATGCTTCTGCTTTTCAGGGAATTCTGGAAGGCTGATGTGTATTTATCATTTTATAATCCTGTCCCGTATTGTAATTCTCCCCTTTAAAGTTCTTGCTGCAAAGTTCCTTTCCCAAACAATTCTGATCCTTTCTATTTGGCAAACAGCGTGTTGACTTTTCTTCTTCCTTGCCACACATTTTAATAGAACTGAAACAAGCAAAGATGCCCTTGGCTTACTTTTCTGCAGTGTTAGCAGGAACACGTATAATCTCAAGAATATTAAGTATTCCTTGCTTTGCTCTTTGCTGTGCTGAACAAGAGAGGCTTAGGAAATTCAGGTGTGGTTCAGACTGACAGGGCTCCTTTTTGTACTTACAGGTACAACTAGACTTCAAGGATTTAATGTCCTGGATTTTTTTTTTTTTCCTAAGGAGAAAAATAAATGGTAAATTAGTAGAGTAGAGAGAAAGTGGTTAACTTTGGTTGAAGTAGGTAAAATTAATGTTCAGCTTATTGCTGTAACTGGAGAAGAAGAGAAGAAAGGTCTTGCTGCTGGCTGTGGGCAGTTGAAAACACTCGTACTCATACAAACACGTTGCAGAAATTTGTCCCTTAAAAGCAGGGTGTGCAGAGAAGTTTGTTATTTTGTGAGGAAAAAGCTTAATATGGATTTTGGAGAAATTGAGAGGAGGCGTTCTCAGTTTTACAGCACAGTAGTTTCTGACGTGGCTTGAAACAGCTTCATTTCAGCTTATTTATGTATTGCAGTTCATATTCTTACATTGGGTTTGCTTTTCTCTAGGTGCTCTTTGATGGTTGTTCAGTACACGATCGTGGGATGCATCGTGCATACGCTTTCTGTTTCCCCAGCTGTCCATCCAGATGTCTGTAGTGACAGTTTCTAAAATCAAAGCCTTACACTTCTGAAACATTGTGGTCTTTTGGTGAAGTAAATGAAGAAGGAGTCTCTGCTGTTGCTTTTTTCCACTTGGATCTTGGGTTGTGATTTAAACTTCTGGGTTATCTGTAAGGAAATCATTTGCAGGTACTTAAGGCAAATTCATGTGGGCGAGTCCCTGTCCTGCCGTGAAATAGCACCTTGGTTTTAGCTGTAACTCTGTGAGAATGGATCACTGCTGTCTTGTCTTTTTGCAGGTCTGGGAGCTGAAATATCCTGGTAAGGAGGACAGGCCCTGTGTTGGCTCGTGGTGTGTGTGTTTGTGTGTATACGTGCACAGGAGTGGGGTGCAACCTGGTCTAGGGAGCCTGCTTTTGGTAGGGGGGTTAGACTTGATGATCTCTAGAGATCATCCCTTCCAACCCCTGCAATTCTGTGTGATTCTCTTGTGTGTGAACTTCAACTTCAGCTCCTCCAAAATGTCACCCAGCTTTAGGTGATCTGAATTCTGAGAATCTTCCAGAAAATAAGAACAAATGCTCTACTGAGACAGATTAGTGGTTAATGTAGCTCAGCAGCTGGTCTCAAACAGTAGCAGTACATGATGTTGGGATACTCATCTTTGGCCACTTAGAGGTACCTGGTGCCTTATGCATCTCTGGTGTCCAGGGCTATTGGGTTAGGAAGGCTGTAGGCCACCATGAGGCCTCCCCTCAGCCTTCTTCGAGCTAAACAAACCTGATTTCTGACTTCTGCAACTGTCAGATGTGTATCTCTTTTCATCCTTTTCCAATCTGAAGAGTCTTCACCGTAGCAGAGAGAATAACTGCTTCATCACCCACTATTTTACTTGTGTTTTCAAGGCCAGCTGAAGAGAAAACAGACCAGAACTGCACCCAGTGCTTCAGCTGTCAGCAGAGCACTGGGTCCTTTTCTTGCTTTCATCTTGCTGAATTCTGGGTGACTTCTGTGTATGAAGCTTGTGTTTCCAGAGAACAAGAAGTGCAGAAAAAAACCTTGGCAACTATATTCCCAGTGTGGGCTGCTGAGGTTCCTGAAGTCAGAATGGATGGACAGAGGCACTGAGACCTCAGTGTTTCTGTTACCCTTCTTTTAGTAATGTTTTTCTGAGTTCTAATATTGCATACTACTGCTGGCTGCATTGTGGTTTAAATGATGATATCTTTGAAACTTGATCTGTAGTTGTGCAAAGATGAGGTATGTCAAGAATTTAGAACTTCAATTCTGTTTAATTAAAGCTGGAATCTTTCCTAGTCAATGAAATAGACCAGTTGGGTTCAGCTTCTTGTTTCTGCAGTAATCCACAATTCTTGTGCAGTCTATAGCACAGGTGAGAGAGAATCAATGCTTCCATCAACTATTGGATGCAGGCAATATTGTTCAGCTTCAAACTCAAACAAAACATCACTGCCTAACAAGGAGCAACCTTTGTGTCTGGTGTAAGCAGGCTGAAGAACAGTCTTCCAGCAAAAGCAAGCAGTTCTTAAAAAATAGTGTCCATGTGCTAGAGCTCTTAATGGAGATGTACTGCCAGGCACATTCTTTCACTTGCTTTCTTTTCATCTGTTACAGCCTGAACCCAAACTTTACTGTGGTGCACAGGTTCTGTGTATTTGATTCTGTTGCATTAGCTGTATGCTTAGCTTTGTTTTCTAGCACATCTTCCCACATCAATTTATCAGAAGTGATTACATGACTTCTGCTAACGGTGTTGCAGTGTTTCAGTAGTACTGGGTACATGTAGTCACAGCTTAATTGTTTGAGGGACAAGAACTGTGTATTCATCAGGTAGGGAGGAAAAACTGGGCCACGGAGACACAGGTCTGTCTGCTTAGCCCATTGCAAGGCAGGGATTTCCCATTTCCACGTGGATTCTGTAGCATTGGAGAGCTGCATAAAGCTGCAATGGGGGTGCTCTGTGTGCTATGCCTGATGTCAACAGGAGAGCAGAGGCTGTAATCCAATTTTCTTAATTCCTGCTTTGTTTTCTAGCCACTCTACCACTGTTGTTCCTTTCTTTCCAGGTTCTTTTTGCATGATATTAAAATGCTTCGCATGCAGTAGAAGCTAATTGAAATAACTTCTTTGGGAAAACACAGTTTAAGGCATAACTAAGAATAGAATCTTGGTGTAGTAACACTAGAAAGCATTTCCATTTCTATAGCTACTATGAAACACGGTACTCTAAATGCTACAAGTAAATCTTATGCGTTGGAAGATGTTAAGTCCTTCATGGAGTGAGGAGGATAAATTGGGGGTAGCCTCATTTCTAGGTGTTCCTTGGGCACAAGCAGAGGTGCACCCTTGTCACTTGTAACGTATAACAGCTCTTCATATTTGGGAGGAGGACGAGAGTGTGAAGAACGTACACTGATAGTCTGAGCCATAACAAAGGAGACTTTGATCCTCACTTCCATGTGTTTTATGTTCAGGCCTTCTGCCACTGCCATCTGAAAGGGTAAAAGCAGTAGAATTGTGTCAAATAAAATACACCACTTGGGCATGTTGTTGTTCATGGAGCTGTAGGAGGCATTGTGGCTTTAATTCTCCTTTCTTCCTTGTTTGTCGAGTTGGACAAGTATACGCATCCTCCTGTCATGCCATGTTCCATCTGGTAGTACAGATTTGCTTGCTCACTTGAGTTTTCTTAGCTGCTCTTTCTGGAATCGTGATCTCTTGTGAAATGGCTTGTTTTATTTTTTCTTTTTTGTCCCTCTACTTTTAAAGATGGAGCCCTTGAGTGGGTGGCACAGCCTGTTGTTTTTCTTTGTAGGGAAGCACAAGCAGTGAACTGGAAGTTCTGGGTGTGCTTCCTTTGACTTTCAGAGAAAGGAAGCATTTGTTCGTGGCATTACGTCCCAGATAAAAGGAAACAATGTTTTGCATTTGAGTTCTGACTATTTATGTCAGTCAAGGCATAGGTGGGCTTTTGGTGGGATTCTCTATCTGCTAAAATAGAATTTCTTCTGGATAGCTCTTTGTAAGTAATAAATGGGGGATATATTTCAGGTGTTGTACTGTCCCCATGGTCACAGCAGTCAGGAAATAGAGTAACTGACATCACGTTCCCTTTTCATAAATCCAGTAATATTATCAATTAAAAAAGGCTTCCAAGCATCTGAAAATCAGGTAATGAATAGAAAAACAAACAAACAAAAAATGAGGTGATGTGAGACTGAAAGCAGTGTCTGGTCCACAGCGAGCATTTTAAGAAGAGGCTTCTTGTCCTGAGAAGTAATGTCAAAATATCCTTATTTTTAACACCTTTTTGCCCTTAGAACTCTGTCTACCAGTGATGACGTTGAGGATCGGGAGAATGAGAAGGGCCGCCTGGAAGAAGCATATGAGAAGTGTGACCGGGATTTGGATGAGCTCATTGTGCAGCACTACACTGAGCTCACCACTGCCATTCGCACCTACCAGAGCATCACAGAGCGCATCACCAACTCACGGAACAAAATCAAACAGGTGAGGGCTGACTTCACAGATATTGCTCTGCTTGCATCCCCTGGATAGCCTGTAGTGTAGGTACAAATGTTTGCAACTTCTCCTGAGTTCTGTTCCGTTATTGGTGGTGGAATGTAAGCTCACGTTTTAACCTCTTATTTCTCACCTTTTTCCCAGCTACTTGTTGTCGTCTTTAAGTGAACTAAAAATTGAATTGAGAAGGCACTGCTGGGTGCTAACCAGACTCTGGTAACTGGGAGCAGAGCATCCACTCTTAATGCAGTGGTCCCAGGTGATGTCTTACTGCCAGTGTGTTTTCCATAAGGTCTCAGAACACAAGTAATTAAAGAGAAAAATAAGAGAAGGGTAAGAAGAGCAAAGCTTTGCAGTGCCCTCTGTTCATTTACTGTCTGGGCAAGTTGCTATCAGGTTTTTGAAGTCTAAGGGCTGCTAAGCTAACACCTTTCCATCTGATCTGTTCATATCTTTGTATGTTGGCCTCCGACAACCTCCGGAGTAGTCTGGGTGATTCATCAGCTTGTTTTTTTCCTCAGAGAATATGAATTTCGGTGCTATTTCCAAACTCAGTTCTGTTGTGTGAATGTACATGAACTCTCTGCCCCTATGTATTTCTGTGTTTCAAGTGCTCACACTTTTAGTACTGTGTCAATAAATAACTCTGGCACTCTTTGTTGTGGACTTGTTCCGTCTGCTTTCTTCTTCCATCTCTGATTACTGTAGCAATAGATAAATTCTTTGGTCTCTTGTCCTGTCTTTTACTTCCTGTGTGGTTTGCCTCACCCAAACTATGCAATCTAGGCACCAGAGTTGTTCCGTTTTTTTTTTTTTCCTGGCTCTGGAGGGATCTCAGAACCTTTCACAGTATTGCTTTAGGAGCAGTAGACTGTGACCCTTCTGGGGGCTACGTACTGACCCTTCTGCCTTTTAAAATTCATTTAGCATTTTCAAAGAGAATGAGACCATCTTGATGCTTTCCAAGGGTAAGAGTTCATTCTAGGATATATGTGCAAAGCTCAGCGCTTTGAAAGCAGAGATCAATTGTGCTAAATTTGAAGTAAGCTATAGCTGGTGGCCTGTTTTCACACAGTATACTAAGCTTTACAGAGGTCAAAACAAACATATTGGGAGGAGACCTTTTGGTCCTGTGTGGAAAAAAGACTAAAGGTGAAGGACCTTTTGATATTTAAGGTTTCCTATTAGTTTTGGTCAACATGTATTGTGGTAGCTTTGTCTTACTCTCATGGGAGGCCCCAGATCTGATTTGTCATCATTCTGTATCAGTAGGTCCTATGATTTTGATTGCACAGGCATTTGCTTACATTAGGAACTGTGGAAATGATAGGCAGTCCAGATTCCTCTGTGTATATACCTTTTGTAGTTAATTCTTGTATGAATACCTATTGGAACAGCTTGCTTTTGTCTCAGTTTGGGATCTAACTTTAGAGGTGTTACCACTGTAAAACTGGGTTAGAGGAGAAGCAGACCTGCCACAAGGAAGTTGGTTCTTAAAGGCTTACTGTTCATTCTTTTCTGTGCTCCCAAATGTAGATATAATTCATCATCTTTCTTGCAAGGACTGGTGTAGGAATGTCTTGTGAGATTCCTTCTAGCCCCACAACTGTTGTACTTGACCCAGTTTTGCTCTGTGTAACAGCAGCCCACTGATGATGGCATGCTAGGTCAGTCCAATGTTTTAAATTAAGGTACTGAACAGGGATTATGTCCGAAATGAAATCTCTGTGCATTTTAGTTTCCCTTTGCTTTTGTGGCAAGTTATAACACTCTCACATTAAATTTTCTGTTGTCTGTGGGTTTTTCAGCATTAAACTTTGAAACATCTTTCTGAAAAGAATGATGTTACTCTGTTGAAGTCTTAGTCTCTTCTTGCTGTCTGGAGGCTGCTCTATACAGTTAATTACCAAATGTCTGTATTTTGCTCTGGCTGTGCATTTGGCTAACTGCCTTTACGTGGACAAGGTACATCGAAGTGGGATTTCTGGAGTACTTTGAAGGCTTCCTATTTAAAAATAAATGTAAGGGCCTACTTCTCAGAGTCTCTCTTCATGTGTAATTCAGTGAGAGTTTGTGAGAAAAGCCTGAGTATTCAAAACTTATCTCAAAAACGAGAGTACTGTGAAAGCAATGTGTGAAGCTGTGTTGTTAATTGCTTCCATGTTTTAATATGTGATTATTGATTTACATTATGCATGAAAAGTTAGATTTTACTGACCTTATCAGAGGATACTGGGTGAAACTTACAGCACAGAATGTAGGCTATGGACATAACCAGGGAGAATGAATAAGAGTAGCTCTTGCTGCCTCTTTATTAGGAGTGGGATAGAATAAGAAGAGTCTTTGCCAGTTAGATGAGCATCTGACATATGATCACAGAGTTGGAGGGGTTGGAAGGGACCTCTAGAGATCATTTAGTCCAACCCCCCTGCCAAAGCAGCTCCCTAGAGCAGGTTGCACAGGCAGGCATCCAGGTGGGTCTTGAATGTCTCCAGAAAAGGAGACTCCACCACCTCTCTGAGGAGCCTGTGCCAGTGCTGAATCACCTGTACTGTGAAGAAGTTCCCACGCACATTTGTGTGGAACTTCCTGTGCCTCAGTTTGTGACCATTTCCCCTCGTATCACCACACACTGCAAGTCCAACCTCATTCCTTTGCCTCCTGCTCCTTAGATACTTATAGATGTAGATATATAAAAATGCTGAGTTGAATTCTATCCTAACAGCTATTTGTTACACTGAAACCAGATCTCATAAAAACAAACCTGGTATTGCTCAAGCTACTGGGAAAGTGATTGTACTGTCAGACAATAAGGCTTCAAGAAATGAACACGCAACTTGGAGAAAGGAGGAGATGTGCCAGAAGATTCAATAGGCAGATGGAAAATGTTTGCATCAGAAAAATTAGTAGTGGTTTATTTACTTTCACTGCAAATTAGATCGTTGTTGTATGCCAAAATACTGAAATGGTTTTTGGAAAACTGCAAATAAGTCCTTGGTTGTGGCTAATGGGATCCTACGTTTGTTCATGTGATCATACTCCAGTTAAGTTCTCACTAATAGTACAAAACTGGTACTAAAAGTATTTCACTTTAAAAACAATTCCCATTTCTTTTAGCTAGAGGAATAACCAAAGAAATTGAATTTTATCATTGTCTTACGATATTTTTGAAATTCTGTTAAAGTTGGTAGGAGTGGGAATGGGCTGGTTTGTGTTAGAAGTGCAAGTTATGGGGGCAGATTTAATTTAATCTTCTGACACATTGCTTGTAGGTGAAGGAGAACCTGCTCTCATGCAAGATGCTGCTGCACTGCAAGAGGGACGAGTTGCGCAAGTTGTGGATTGAAGGGATTGAACACAAACATGTCCTGAATTTGCTGGATGAGATAGAGAACATCAAACAAGTCCCCCAGAAGCTGGAGCAGTGCATGGCCAGCAAGCACTACCTCAACGCAACAGACATGCTGGTAAGATGTCAGACCTTGTCGTGGGCAAATACTCAGTGAAGATATCCTTGTCAGCTGTCTGATCACCTGTAGGCAGGTCTGCCATTTGTGCTACATTATTTGCTTTTTAATTTTCCTACTTGTTTTGTCAGTTGCTGCTTTCTTTAACTGAAGCTTCTGTTTGTTTTCATTTTGATCCTCCCTGACTGGACTTTGGGTCACAGTCTCTGTTCTTGTTTGGTTATCTCTTGTTTTTATTTTGTACTTTCAGAGCTGCCTTCACCTGTTTACTTGTCCTAATCCTTTTTATAACCAGTTCTTTCTTTGCTCATTTGATCTGCACATAGGATTTCCTGCTGCTTTTAGAACTTACTTCTCTATGCAATTTTTTTCTCTCAGCTTTCTAATATAGCTCCCAAAATGTTCTTAGGTCTTCCCCTGAACTGTTCTGTTTGCTGACAATCTCTTCTTGCTTTCCTGTATTTTAAATATTATTCAGTGAATTTCCCAGATGCCTGTGTTGTCATCATTCTTTACATCTTATAAATTATTTCACCACTATTTTTGTTGTGGAAGAACTATCTTTTTTCTCTCCACGTTCATCTCTCAGAAGGCACTCATTACATCAGTAATTTAGGTGTGATGACTTCTTTTGTCTTCCTCTGGGACTTTTACCAGGACTCTTGATCCTTATTCCTTATCTCCAGCTTGTTTTCCATCTTTTCTCCCTTCCTTGAAGTACTTTTATCTATGTTTCCACCTCTTCTACAAGCATACCTTGCAATTCCAGTCCTGTGGTGGAGACGTTATTTCTGAACTTCTTTAAAATAAATCTTTTTCGTTTCTAAACTTAACAAGCAAATTTTCCTAACCAGACTCCAGTCCTTTATTTCTTGGAACTTACTTCTGCAGTAACCAAGAAAGTTTGAGAGAGGTTATATGCATTCCTGACATGTGTCCAGTTCTGGAATCCTCACTACAGGAGAGAGAAACTTAGTGGAGCAAGGCTAGTGAAAGGCTGTAAGGATGGTTAAGGAGTAGGAACATCTCTCCTGTGAGGAGAAGCTGAGAGTACTAGGACTGCTTAGCAGTGGGAAGAGAAGTCTGAGGGAGACCTTATCAACCTTTGTAAATATCTGGTAGGAGGCTGAGAGAAAACACAGCCAAACTTCTCTCAGTAGTGCCCAGTGCCAGGACAAGAGGCACTGGGCACAGACTGAAATATAGGAAATTCTATCTGAATGTGAGGGAATGCTTTACTGCAGGGATGGTTGAACACTGTGACAGGTTGCCCAGAGAGATTGTTCTGGAGTCTCCATGGATAATTTTCAGATCCAGACTGGGCACGGGCCTGGGCAACCTGCTGTAGCTGGCCTTGCATCAGCAAGAGTTGGATTAGGAGATCTCTGAAGGTTCTAGCAACTTTAGCTGTTCTGTGATTCAGAAGTGATGGCTAATATTTATTTTCCTAATAATGCTGTAAAGAAGTCTTTTCAGTGCCTTCTTTTTTATTTCCTTTATTAACTTCACTGTCCCTTGCATTTCTCACAACTCCAATCTTAACTATGCCTCTTCCCTTTTTTTTTTTTTAACTAAACCATTCATTATTCAACAGGATGAAGAGCTGAAAATCATAGCGTTGTCATCCTGTACTCCTAAAGTCCAAACTAGAACTTCAATTTCTTTTCTGTTTTCTCTCATTTTACCTTAAATATGACTTTTAAAATGTTCAAGACCCACCTGGATGCCTACCTGTGCAACCTGGTCTAGGGAGTTGCTTTGGCAGGGGATTGGAGTCGATCTCTATAGATCCCTTCCAACCCCTACAATTCTGTGATTCTGAACCTCTAAACTGTAGTAGGTGGTTTGATGTCTGTTTCCTCATTTTCTCTGATGGCTTGTGTAAGTGTATCTGGATTTTTGTTGTTCCTGTCATGTTTTCTTGCTTGATTTCATTCTTGCTTCACCTTCCTGGTCTTTTCTGTTGTGTATGATCTGTTTTCATGCCACATCTGGTGTAACCATCTTTCTGTAATCTGGTCACAGTCTTCCCTTTTGTCTTTTTCAAAACCATCTTCCAGGGACACGCTGAATCTTATTCTCCTTAGATTGTCGCTTTCCTTCAGACGTGAATTATCATCTTCTATCTTTCCTACTATTCTGTAAGTCATCTGGGTTGGGTAATGTATTTCTATTCTGTAACATGGGGTGAAGGTTTGTAAAATGTTATATAAAACATGTTTGAATTGCTCAAAAGGGATCAGCAATGTAAGGACTGAGACAGCATCTAGGTATGCAGTCAGACTTGACCAAAAGTTTCTGGTGTAAGAAATTGGAATGAGGTGTCAGCCTGATATTTTTAAGTATGAGATGAAGGTGATGTAAGTTAATGGAGCGAAGTTCAGAGCAAAATGTAGAATTCAGTGTTAAGATTGTTATTGGTTGAAATGTCAACCAATGTTGATGGTTTCTTTTGCTGATAGACTTACTCTTTGTGCTGATTAAGTTCTAGTTTGCTTGTGGGTTTTTTAAAGAATTATTTTCAGAGGGAAATTCCAGAAAAAACAGTTCATTTTCTATCTGAAATCAAAGGTAAGTAGTGTAAAAAGAGAAATAACATAACTTGTGAATCCTCATATGTTTTAGAAATGTTTTGAAGTATGTATTTGTGTTGTATTACTGGTTTGCAATACATTGTGTGCAGTTTCTTTGGTCTGTGTATGTATACGTACGTGCACATCTGTAAATGTGGAGTGCATGTATAGGTAAGCTTGCCCAAGGCTGTAAGATAGAGCCATTATTAGAAGTACAAACTACTGCAGTCTACCAAAGTACTTTTGCCCCACAGTGGGGAATCCATTCTGAAGAAGTCAAATGAGAATGACAGAAGAAGCTACTGTTCAGATGTTTATTAAATTAAGCAGTGCATTGGAAACTTGAGTGAAAATTAAATGCTTTCAACTGTTCATTTACTCATTTACTCTTTGAATTTTCATTTGAAGACAAATTTCACCTGAAACAGAGAAATAGTAACCAACCTGCATGTGGAGCCTTTTCATATACAAAAATTGCTCTGGGCTCATTGGCTTTTGCCATCTTATGTTAATAGTTCCTCTGCAAGACTGTGATGTTGTAATTGCTCTCTGGCTGCAGGATAATTCCTTTCTCCTTTTTTATGATAAGAATATTATGTAAAATAATGACTAAACTGTCAGAAATGCAGAATGTTTATGGATCTCTTTGTCTTCTGTATTGTTCCTCAAGGTAAACAGATGCTCCTGGCTTACAAAAAGCCCAGAGTGATCAGACAAGGAGCTTGTATCCCTCACATTGAAATTGGAACACCGATTAATATTGTTGCCTGTAGCTTTGTGATATGTACAGTCTAAATTAGACCTTTGCAGTTGCTGTGTTAGGCTGATGCAAGCGTGCTAATGGCATAATTTCTGCCTGCTGCAACGCATTTCTGCAGTCTGTTCTTTGTATTCCACTCACATTAATTGAAGTAATTTTGCCACTGAAGCGTGTTTCAAACCTCTGCATTTAAATTGAAATTTTAATTCCCTTATTGTTTGGAAAAGACGGCTGAAGATGGCTTGTTACAGGTTTCATTATCTGTCAAAACTCTCCAGCTGCTGGTTCTAATGTGCAATGACTGAGTAATGCTGGGAAGAATTATTAATATAAGAATGGCAGTTTTTCCCAGTAGCATGAACAAGATGCAAAGAATATCTTTTGTCAGTATGAAGTTAACAATTTTAAGAGGCTAGTGTTGTGTTTCTCATTCTGTATTTGTCTAAAGTAGTGCAGGTGAGCTTTGATTATCATTCATTCACGTTGTGTGTTGTGGTGTCTTTATAATACACACTCCTGGGAGTAGGGCCAGGGTTTTCTGTTCCATAACTGTAGATTACACACTTTGTCTTAAAGTTCCAGATCCAACTTCTGTGGTACTGTAAAGCTCTGGAATAATGAGGAGGGTCCGGAAAACACAAAACTCCTCGTTGAGACAGATCATTTATTATCTTCAACTTTTGTATTTGCTTTTTTTTTTGAAGTATGAGTGCGTCTATCTGTAAAGGATCTGGTTTGTGATACACTGCTGCGGATAACAGGGTCTGAGTCGATTGCTCTC
>VXAB01004661.1:174787-195078 GCA_013399175.1 Odontophorus gujanensis | reverse complement strand
TATTTTATTTTATTTTATGTTATAACTTGCTGGAGCAAATGAAAAGCAAAATGGCCTGTTTTTTGCATCCATATCCTGCCCCATTGCCCTGGATCCACACCTTCCTTATCTGTAATGAGAAGCTAGGTTCAAAATGAACTGAACCAATTACCTAAAATTCAGTAGAGAGTGGTATTTACTACCTGTGCCTACTGCACAGGTTGGGTTTGATGGGGTAAAGGACTTGTGTCACTGACAGTCTTGTGGATTCCCAAACAGAGTAGAGAAGGAATGAAAACTCAATGAGACTAACAGCAACGTAATGAAATACTGGACTGTCAGAGGTCCTAGAGGAAGTTTGCTGGTCATGTGCAGTCATTGATACAAATCCATGAGTAAGTAAAATTTCTGTTCTACATGGAAATTTTCTCATATCTCATGTCTTCTGATCACGGGGGAAAAATCTGTGGGATATCGGCTCTTCACGTTGACTGTTTTTTTCTCATCCAACTGAGGAACTGATGTCAGATGAATTTTAATAAAAATCTAAATGAAAAAGAGGAACAAAAACTCCAGTGACCTTGCTGACAGCCCTACATGTGTTTAAATATTGCTTCCTATGTAGATGTTCCACATGGGAGGTGTCTTTGGACTCCAACCTTTCAATAAGAAAAGTAGCTATAAGCTTGTACACTAGGTTTATGCCTATCGTTTCTCAACTGTTCGTGCTTTCAGAAAAGTACTGTTCTTCAGGTTACTGTGATTACTCTTATCCTGTAGCATCTAATATAATTCTGTAGCTGAACTTGTTTTGGCAGGCAAACAGGAGCAATTTGGTTTTCTCTGGATCTGGTTGTACACTGTATTTTGTCCGTCCAAGTACAAAATCAAAGAATTCAGAAATTATGTATAGAATAGATATTTTACTGTATGTGTAAACCATGTACAATGCATATTAAAAATTCATAATGAAGATTATATTCTTTCCATAATGTTCAAGGATTTTCATATGTAACACTAGGAGGAGAAGTTATAATATCCATGTGAAAAAACATACTTGAAAATGCAAAACATGCCTATTTTCTGAAGTGAATATTAGAATATTAAATATTTCTAATTCTGCATATATTATTGTAATGCTTTATCTATGCCAATACACTGACACTGAAAATGCTCAAAACATTTCCAGTTGATCATTAAATAAATAGACTGTTTTGCTGTTTATTTTTTTTTTTTTTTAATATTTTGTATAATCAAAGTTTCCCTATCTTTACTGCAGGGGAAAACATGGAATATTTAAAATGATGCTGTATAATAATTTATGTCGTTACTAATGGGTCAGACTATACATATTTCATCATTCTAGTGTGTGTTTCGTGACTGAAGTTGCACTAAAAATGTTGTTCTTGGTGTTTAATTATATAGTACAAATTCTTGTGATTTGGCATTTCCATACAAGTAGAACTCCAGTGCAAAGGGTTCAAGATTATATTGAAGTTGGGAGAGAAGAAGGCTGAAAGAAGTATTTTGACAGTTTGACAGTATTTTGATGTCAAGACTCTCTAGGAGGAGTAGAACTCAAAACAGCAAGTGAAGAATTAATGGGAAACTGTATATGATAACTATAGTTTGAAAGATGGAAGTTGCGGAAAGAAAAAGATCACAGAACAGCAACAAAATAAATGCTTGAGGGGAAGCAGAAAGTTTAAGAAAACCTTCTGAAAATACCTGCTGCTCATTATTATTCATTAAAGTGAGACTATATGACAGAATTAAATGATTCTGTAACCTTCTCATAAATAAGAACCAAATTCTTACATTTGTTATAATATTTCATTGATATAAAAATGTTTTAGTGAGAAATCAATAATTATTTACTGCCTACTAATTCATGGAAGTAAAGAAAACTTCAGTCTATTTTGAGATCAAACCCAGATTTTTGTGTGATCTATGCTTGCATTTACAGGCCTGTACCAAATTTTACTTACTTTTCAGGATGCATTTAGAGTTAATTCTTTGTGGAAATGTTTTCACAGTGCTTTTGTATCAGGACAGCACTTCGAGCAATAACAAAAGAGCCTGACTACAGAGGAGCTCACAAAACATGATGAAAGGCAAGATGGCTGATTCACACCAATGATTCATCAATAGCACCTACATTTAGCAGCACGGAGTAGGAAAAGGGAAGGATTAGATTTATTTGACACTCAAAGTTGAAAAAAGTTTTTCTGGTACAAAAGGAAAATCATAAACTTTCATAATGATTTTGTTGATGGCAAACCAAATAAGGTCTGACTGATTAACAAATTGCCTGGAAACACCTGTTTTCAAATAAGGATATCTTACTCTTTTCCAAAATCATCCTGAGATATCTAAACTCTTGCACAGACTCTAAATTTCACATGCACAGCTAACAAGTTAAGGCATATGTAGGTTTGTGTTTACACTGGAGGAGATAGACAAGCTATTGAACTTTGATGTCTGGGCATATAAATCCAGGTTTGAGCACTCCTCCATCATGCACATATACATATATGTCTTGCAGCTTCAGAGCAAAAAACATTTGCTTCTAAATCAGACTACCATATGGCAGAGCAATAAAATAAATCACAGGAGCTTACAGTAGTAATTATTATCAAACATATTTTAATACAAGTTTTTTTATTGTTACATTCTTCTTATTTGGTGGGGTAGAGCTGGTATGTAAACAGTACTTCAGGCAAGTACTGAGAGGGTCCTTGCGAAAATCTATGGGAAGGAGATTTAGCACATTGTTTCTCCAGATCTCTTACAGTCTTCTATAAACTAAGGGAATTTTCCAGTTCTTAATTGGTAGAGGAATGTGTCAGAATAAAAGTTTCAGCTGAGATGCTACTCACATTATTGTTGTAAATAATTGGATTGTTTCAGCTAGCACATAAGCTATTGTGCATGTGATATGGCTGTTACTAGCTAACACTGAAACATGCATTAGAGGATGACAGGCAGGTAGTAAATCACAGACCAGAAAAAAAAGATTAAAGTAAATTTTATTGTATTGTCCAGTGGGAAAAGCATGACACAAGTAAAAAGAACAAATTTTGCCAATAGATTTGCAATTACTTTACTCATCTTCAGTAAACATCAGTGATTCTTCGGTTTTTAAGAAAGAAATGCAGTCAGCTTGCTCATGATGTGTAAAGCCCTATTCCTAATTGCTGACAAGAACTGGGATCCATGGTTTAATAGCATCACTACTTGCTCATCTGCATTTGTCCCTGTCTAGAAGGGTTTTAGATTTTCTCTTACAAAGTAATATGGTGTGAGAGATTGCAGGAGTACATTATAATTTTTGTTTTATGGTAAACTGGGTAGTAAACAGGACTCTTATTTATCAAGTAGTATACAAACTAAATTTAAAAAAAAAAAAAAAAGGTGTACAAAAGTTTACCATGAATAAATAAATCCTAATTAAAAGGATATTACAGTGTTGCAGCAAAGTGTTTATTTTGTATGACATTACAAACTTTGTAGTGGTGAAGTCGGTGGAACTAAAGCTCTCTCATAATAGGCCATGCAGACTCTAAGATTCAGCCATTTAAAGAGCAAAACCTTAACATGAATTAGATCAGACATGATGCTGAACCCTCTGCAGGGTGCTGGTACACACAATGGCTAGATTGTGAGAAGACTGACTCATAAAGAGTGTCTTACATAAAGCATATTATATAAAGTAGCTCTTCACCCGCTGGCATACATTCAGGACTCCAGAAAGTTCTGCAAATCTCCCAAAGTTTGAATGTGTCACCATGCTCAAATCTGCCCGCACATATAAGCTGCCGCCACTATTACATTTTATTAATATGTAAATAGTGATCCAACATTCAAGGCACTCAGTAAGGATGGACAAGTTGTGCCTTTGGGAAAAATTGGCAAATGCTTCTTTTTGCTGAAAATGTTACTGCAATTTTAGTGTAAGCACTGAGAAAATAAGAATTAAACCTGTTCATGGAAGATTTCATATAGTGAACTGCTTGAAACCGGAAGAGCATATTTCTCTGTTCTAGTATGAACCAGTTTATCATTGTATATTATTATTGATACTTATTTTATTTTAAAGATTGCCAATATGCTGAAATGTACTATTAGAATTATATTTTAACATACAAGCAAGTCTCGTTCTGCTCTGATTTGCTTTATAGCTCTCAGTATCAGTCCATTAATCACAAGGTGACACTCCTAAGTGGTAAACCTGATGATACATATTAATATTTATGTTTTTACTTTACTGTACTCTTCTTTTTCCTATACTGGGAAAGAGCAGTGCTGTCTATCAGTATGAGCTAGCACCTCTTTAAAGCTGTAAACTGACAAGCAGCACACTGGCATTTTTACTAATTATTTTACCAAGCTGCCGACAGCTAATCAAACTGAACTGCCAGGCAGCCTGTACTGTAGTTGACATTATTTGTTTTCCTACCTGTTCTGTGGTTTTATGACTTTCCTTTCTCAGAAACATCTGCTGAATATAACATTTTCCTTGAATGCAAATTGATTCAAGAAAATCAGGAGAAGCAAAGTATTCACACAGCCAGCCCAAAATATTCAAGATTTCAACATTCCTTTATCTAAAACTAACATTTTCTGTGGAAAACTCTGAGTACTTCAGAAATCAGGCAGAGCATCTAGTTATACAGTACTTTCAATGTAGTAGTACTTTTAGATATAATATCTAAATTTGATAGTGCCTACAGTTCTGTCCCAGTGTTTTAAAGATAAATCTTTTCAGAGCTGCATGATTTACTTGGACATACAGATCTTAATATTTTTAAAAAATCTTACATTTGGGGAAATAGTCTGTTTATCTGTGGCTGTTACAAACACGAACCATTAAAATGACTTTTTGCATTAAAATCTAGGAGACTATTTGACCTTTAAAAGCAATATATTTTTTTTCAACAGTATGAGCTCTCTCACTGCACAATCCTTGAGGCTCAATCTATGAGTCATAAACACGAATACAGCCACTTGTGTGGAATATAGAATGAAAATATTCTACCTTGAGAACATTGGCTTAGCTTATGTTTGGGTTCATGAGTTCAGAAATTTTTGTCAACTCTTAAATTTCCTTAAATCCAGTGCTTACATGAAGAAATGTGTATGATATTCTTTAGCTGAGTTAACATATTGCCTCTCCAACTGAAAATCAGCTGATCTAGAGTGCTGAAGCCAGATTTGAAGCAGAGTTTTCTGTCAAGATTTCTTTTTCCTAAGCAGCTCTTTCTCTTTAGTTTAGTCTTAAAAGTGTACATGTATCAACTGAATATAGTAGTTTATAATCTATAATTATATTTATATATAATACATAATCTTCTGGTATTCTTTTGTGCAAATAATGAATAGTGAATTTTGAGTATTCTTCATTACTAAAATCACTGTCACATTGTGATTGAGGGGGATGTCTGCTCTCAGATACCGTAAAAGCATATTTGAGATCATCTGTGGCTTGGTTTTTTGCATGTGTGTATATAGAAGGCCTAATCCAAAAGTAATGCCTCCTGTTAATTATGTTGACCCACAGTGTCTGAGGTGGACGTTGGTGGTATGGCAGTAGGGGCTGAGTCTTCTCACCAGTACTCCCTTACATTTTATAGTTATGTGACAGATGGCAGCAGAGGGGCAGCCTGACAAAATAGTATCCGACATGGAAGAGCGCGTATGAAGAAAAAGTGTGTCACTGCATTCTTCCATATGGAAGAAGTGTCACCCATTGCCATTCATTGACGCTTGCTGGACATTTCTTGAGACCAAACAGTGGATGTTGGCACAGTGAGGCAGTGGGTGGTGCATTTCAGCAGTGACAGCAACAACTGTGGGTCACCTTTGCCAGTCAGATTTTTATGAGCATGACATGCAGGCTTTTCTTCATTGCTGGTGAAGATGCATAGCTAACAATGGTGCTTATGTTGATATATAATGTTCTACAGCTATGAATTTACTCAATCAGATAGTGTTACCGTTCTCTTTGTATCTGTTGTAGCTTCCATGGAAATAAATAGGAAATGTTACCTTCATAATGATCTGCATATATATGTACATTTCTACAGTACATCTTTATGTACTCATATGTATGTATATATACATACATATGAGTATATATATACATATATACATGCACACACACACACAAATACACATGTGTGTGTATATAGCAGCATCTTCTGAAGTCATGTTTTGGCCGTGTTCCACCACCTTTTTGTTATCTGTTTTAAATATTCATATTGATTCATTCCAGAATATTAGAACCAGAATTGTCAAAGCTTTATATTCAACAAAAATACTATCAACATGATCATGAAGTTCTCTGAAATGTTCTGTAAATATCCACGTTCAGGATTTGTGAAAATCTCTATCTTGTTCCCTAAGAGTGTTCATATATATATACAAGTTTTTACTGAGCCTATCATATAGCCTGTTGACCCAAGAGGCTCTTTTTAACAATGATACTGTATGTCAGCTGAAATATCTTAGAGAAGTAATTTCTCTAAGAGCTTTTTTACATGCAGAGTACAGTGTTTTATTCTATACAAATGAAAAGTTAGAAAAATACTGCAAGATCACGAACTGGGTAACTCTTATCTTCTTGGATGTACTCATTTCCAGCCACCTTGATTCCTCATCATGCTACAGAGCACACAAAAGATTATGTCTGAACCATGTATGGGTTTTTCTCCTGATGAATCCAGTCATTTTAGCTTTCACAAAGAACAAGCCTGTCTAAAACCAGAGTGGATTTTTAAAGTGTTTACTAAGCTTTAAAATCCAACATAACAGGCATGATTAAATAGACACCAGTGACAAACAGTTCTGTAAGAAACAGCACAAAACATAACAATAACTGCTCTGCAGGATTACTGTTTGTTGCTGCTGCTTTCACAGGAAGTGAGAATGTGTGGTATTTTTTTCTTCCAGAATTTATTGGAGTACTTGAAGAGCTCTGTTTTATGTGTGACTTTTTCATTGCCAATTTATTATAAAACAATGCTATTTTTACAGCCAGTGGAACTCTAAATAAAATGACTCTTGCAAACAATATATTGTTCATAACAGGATTGTGCTTCAGATGTGAAGGCACTGCTGAAGAAGCAGCTTGCTATTTCATTCTGTGGCAACTGATAGTTACATTGCACCATAATGATGAGTAACTACTTTGTTTTATTGCCTCCCACTAAGTGAGACCAAACCACAGAGAAAATTAATGACCAGCTAAGTTTACTGTGATGGCAGCAAGATCTCTCTCCTGTACTTAGACAGGGAAGTTTGAGCATAGAGAAGCATCCAGAGCGTGCTGAATGAGCTTCTGTAGGCCTAGCGCAGTTATTGGTGTGGATGATATAAGTATCTTGTGAAAAGTCAGGCTGTAAGCCAAAGTCCGATTTGGAAAAAGAGTTAACAAATCCCGATTCTTTTTTCCATTACAAGCTACTGCCTACCAGCAGTTAGCTTAATCTGTACAGATGTAAGCTAATAGAGCTACTATTACACTATGACAGTATGAGAAAAAATGATAAAATAGATTCTATTGCTATTCCTTCTGACATGTGATAAGGAGTGCAGCATTCTGAGCAGTCTTCTGTTCATCAGCAGCAAAGTAGCCTTTAAGCATCATAATTAAATACACTTGATACAATTGATATTATCTCCCTAATTACTCCTTTAGTTTAAAAAATAATAACTGAGAATATAAATCACCACTGCAATCAGCTGCCACATTAGTACAAAGCTTTCATGGCTCTTGTGCAGGCAGGAATGGATAGGACCGTCTAAAACCCCTGAAGAGAGAACAGACTTTGACCTGTTCAGGCCAGCAGTTTTGTGCCACTTGTGTAGATATGTGGCTGTAGCTTCTATGATAAACACAGCGATGGGCTGAAAAAGGCTTCTGCAAATCTTGTGTACTTGACACTTCATTTCACCTATTTTATGCTACCCCAGCTCTGTTGAAATCTAACTGTTAGATGTTTGTCATTTGTGATGTGCTTTTTTTGTAAGGTGGTTAAGTTTACTTTTCAGCTTTTCAGTCTAATCTGCCTGTGGTTAAGAGTTCTGACAAAGCATGTGAGTGAGGGACACTGGGTCAGAATCTCAGGACTGGTGGTAAAAGACAGTAGAGGAAGGAAGCACAGGCAGGAATAAAGTGTAAACTAGGCAGACAGGCAGGTAGGAACAGTTATCTTCATGCTCTTCATCCCTTCTTGCATTCCCATGTACTCTCATTTTTTCTGCAAGTGGCTTTCTGTAAGGTGTCACCTGTGTCTCCAGTAGAAAAGCAGTCATGACCTCACAGCTGGGAGGACAGACTTGCAGAGACAAGGGTGCTGCTCCTGGTAGGTCTTATCAGCTCTTGCTTGGAGTGCCAGGTATTTGAGCAGGCTTACTTGCATCCTGTCTCTGTCTGAACTCCAGACTGGGAGAAGCATAAACCCTGTCAGCTCACTGAGTTATAATCCAAGCAACAAGAAAGTGTCACCACATCATCAAAAAAAATTGACTGCTGGTATGACTGTGCATTAACATGACTTGAAGATAGTGACTCTTTAGCCTGAGAAATAGACCACTCAGAGCCTACTCTATTTGCAGCAAGGGCTCTCCAGTTTTAAAGCAAAACTAAAAAATAAAATGAAAATAAAAAATAAACAACAGAACGTTGTATGATAAGGGCTCTCCTTCCTCTTGCAATCAGCAGCTCACTTTTGCAGCACTGTGCTTGTGTTTTTGGGTTTTTTGTTTGTTTGTTTTTGTTTTTGTTTTTGATGGTGACACATTTACTAGATAAAATACTATGTAAAATACATTATTAGAGCCCTAGGAGGGGCAGGTGTCTGTTACTGCATTGTGCTGTGCTGTACTGCATTCTGAGTGCACTGCAATGTCTGGATAAAGGTTATGAAATAACTCCAAGACCACTGTAGATGACCCAGAAGATAGAATCACAGCACTACAGTGGTTATAAGATTATTTTTTTATCCATGGTTATTGCATCCCAAAGCGGTTGTGTCAGGACATCACTACTTTTTTTTTTTTTTTTCTAAATACAAAACTAGGCTCAGAATTTGATTTGGCAGCTGCTGAGCCACTGTAATATAACAGCAGACAAATTCAGGCAAAGAACAGATCTATCACTGTATCTGACTGATCTCTCTTCTTATGCATAGTGACAAATTCTCACCTCTCCGTATAGATCAGCAAGCTCTGCAGCCAGTCAGTCACGCATAAGTTGTGACAACACATCACAAGATTGGCAATTTGGAACTCCAGAGTACAAGGGAAAACATGCAGCTACTTTACATGAAAGTAGCAGCCTTTTCCATTCTGATACTTTTTACCCTTGGACCCCTCATCATTCTTTTACAAGAAAAACATAATGTTCTTCTCTCCACCATCCAATACATAGAAAAGCATATAAAAAAATGAAGTAATGAAAACAAATATTTCAATATGAATTTTATGTACAATTTATTTCTGTTTCTTTAATATATTTTCATTCTCTCATATCAGGAATGTTTAAGAAAGAAATTCCTGGCATGCTATGTTTAAAATGTAAAGCTGAAAAATATAATCTTAAGATAAAAAGTTCAGCATACTGTGTAAGTGTATATATGTATATTAAGTATATATGCATGTTGTTAAAGATGTGTTCCTGAAAAAAAATTAGATATCCAAAGTATCAGTTATCTTTGGTGTCAGTGAACAGTGGAGGTATATGACACGTTTTCAGAGGCTGGTGATAAAGATATAAGATATTTTAAAAGTAGGTTCACCAGTTACAATGATTTTCTATCAAATTTGAATTGGTACAGTTGTTACATGTAAGGCATGTCAGAAAACGCAGTCCATGGCTACCATTTAAAAACACTGAAATTACTTAGAAACACCATATTTCAAGAATGTGCTGAAGCACACAAACATTTTGTATGTTTGTATGTTGAATGATGCCATTAGTAACCACAAATATAGGAAATTTAGCTGAAAGATATAAAAGTTCAATTGAAATTAATAAGTAGTAGAATTAACTGGATTGATTTTCAGGCATAAAATATCAAGGACACAAACGAAATATGCTGCTTCTCCTTAACAGTGCTGATAACAAGGAAAAACAGTTGTGTCAGCTTTACAGTTTTCTGTGAAAATGTTAACTAAAAATAAAAAGGAGCTTCCAGTTCAGATTGCTGAGGTAAGACTTGTAGAAAGACAAATGAGTAACTAAGGTTTTTAAACCATATTCCATGTGCGTTCTATTGCATGACATGAGTCTGCTAGAGATCTGCCCTTTAAAGGATGAGGTTTTCTATCAAGTAGATAGTATTCCTGACTCTGCTTTTAACGTGATGATTCTCAAATCTTTTTATTCATTATAACCAATATGTACCAATCATCCAGTTCTTTAATTCCTCACTATTCAACCCGACCATTAAACTTTTAACTGAAAACTCATTTTAAGATTATGCAAATGAAACTGAAGTAATAGCTTCACTGAAGCAGCTGCAGGACACTGAGCATGGAACTCAAAGACCACCCACTAACCTCTAGACCACAGCCTGGAAGCTAATGTTTAATGGGCATATCTGATTATTTAAATATATATATATATCTTGTTCCCTAGAGTTTTATCCACATTCTGAAATCGACAGTTTGGTGGAGATCACAAACTTGGACATAAAATGAAGCAGTCTGCTCAAGAGATAGTGACTGATTTCTGAAGTGCCAGCATGCAGGATTTCGGAAAATGTCATTCCACTGCAGCAGCCTATGCACTGAGAATGACTAGTAAAAGAATGTACAGTGAGTAAGGCGACCCTGGCCACAGAGACCACAGCGAAAGCCTGGCATTCCTTTATATTAGAAAATTCAAGTGACAGAATAATAGAAGCTTTGAAACTGTCAA
This sequence comes from Odontophorus gujanensis, assembly GCA_013399175.1. Lineage (NCBI taxonomy): Eukaryota > Metazoa > Chordata > Aves > Galliformes > Odontophoridae > Odontophorus > Odontophorus gujanensis. Next base: position 184,175 of record VXAB01004661.1, on the reverse strand, counting down.
TATGTTAATTATGCAGGTTGTATTGTTCTGAATTGCTGGTTTCCTGTGCCTGAACTGTCATTGGTTATAATGATAGCCCAGACTACTATTGTAACAAGAAGAAAACATACTTGAAGTGGCTCATTTACGTTTAAGAAAGGTGAGGCCTTAAAGCATTCATATTTTAATGAGCATAACACATAGAAATACACAGTTCCGCAAGGTACCTTCATATATCTCTACATCATAGAATCATCATAGAATCATAGAAGGACTTGGGTTGGAAGGAACATTAAAGATCGTGCAGTTTCAGCCCCCTGCTGTCAGTTGAGTTGCCACCCACTAGATCAAGTTGCAGAGGGCCCCATCCTGCCTGACCTCAAATGCCTCCAGGGATAGGGCATCCACGTCTTCTCTGGACAACATATTCCAGTGCCTCACTACCCTCTGTGTAAAGAACTTACTCCTAATTTTTAATCTAAATCTCCTATGTTTTAATTTAAAACCATTCCCACATATCCTATTACTGTCGGATTATGTAAAGTATTGATCTCTCACCTGTTTACAAGCTTTCTTTAGGTACTGTAAGGCTGCATTGAGGTCACTTCAGAGCCTTCTCTATAAGGCTCAAGTAAGCCAGCTCCCTCAGCCTTTCTTTGAAGGAGAGGTGCTTCAGCACTCTGATCATCTTCTTTGATCTCTTTTCGTCCCACACCAAAAGCTCCACATCTTTCCTGTGCCGGAGGTTCGGATGTAGTACTCCAGATGGGACCTCATGAAGGCAGTGCAGAAAGAGACAATACCCTCCCTTTCCTTGCTCACCACTCCTCTTTTGATGCAGCTCAAGATGCACCTGGCCTGCCTGGCTGGAAGAACAAATTGCTGGATCATGTCCAGCTTTTCGTCTACCAGATCCCCTAAGTCCTTCTCCACAGGGCTGTTCTCAAAGAGTTCACTTGAGAGCCATTAACTAAGAGCCATAGTCAAAGTCTCAGTGGAAAGGAGGTAATATTTTTAATTAACAAAGAGCTAAATAATCTGTTCTGGAATTATTATTGTTACTTTTTTTGGTGTGAGAAATTATGTTCTCTTGCAACCCTTGCTAGAAATTCTGAAAATTCATGGTGAAGTGGCTATGTTGTAAGTGTTACAAATGTCAGTAGTTTTTATAGCGTATTTGCTATACAGGGCAGCTGATAAGGGATAACTCTGAAGACACTAAAATATAGGCACTGGAGTTTTCAAAACCCCCTGGGTTCTGCCTTTCCTCCTTGAAAGTTCTAAGTTCATACTTTCAACACTGTATCTTCCTTTAATTTGCTGGATGTTGGTCAATTATTTTCCATAGGCCTTAGAGAACTTCAGAACTGTTTCATTCAATGATGAAAGCAGCAGTTCAAAGTACATAAACAAATTCCAGCCTCGAGGGGAATAATAAGATATGCAAATATTTACAGATTAATGCATCCTCTTCTCCTCATGAGAATGACCTGCTTTGAGCAGGTGAAGAAGAAATGAGTCCAGGGTAAAGAAAAGGTATAAGAATCGAAATGCTTCTATGTATGGTAAAAAAATCACTTGTGGAAAAGGGAACCAGGAGCATCCATTGTTTGTCAGAGCTTACAGAAAGTGTACGGGGCAGTATGGGACAGAAAGGGAGGATTTAACAACCACATGTATTTTTCACTTCAAACTTATCATGGTACCTCTGGTGTAATACACAATGATGCCATTTTCCAGAAACAGTTAAATAAACAACATATCAGCAACAACATCAACAACAGAATCAGATGAAAGAAGTAATTTTTCCAAGACCATGATGCAAATACTATTTGGAATATTGAGATCCCAGCCTCACTTCAATTTCCAATCGAATTTCAGTTCTCCAGATACATGACATGGTGGTAAAAATCAAGTCTTTTGGATGCTCTCAGTACTAGGACAAGTACCTTTGTTGGATACTTCTCACTTGACCAGAAATATGAACATTATTTATGTATTACAGAAAGCTGTTAGTATTAAAAAAAAAGTATCTGTTGAAAAAAAGCTTTATTACAGGAGATTAAAATCTCTCTAGTTGATATATAAAAACAGATGGGTTTCTTTTTTGTTGTTGTTTTAATGAAGAGTCAATATCAGCCTAGCAGAACAAAATATTAAGTTCTCAAAAAAAAAAAAAAAAAAAAACAGTAAAAAAAAAGACATTCAGCTTCATTAAGTGAGAAATCCTTGTATAACCTATGTATCCTAGAAGAGTTAAGGCAAAACAGCATAGGAGAACCTTGAAGTTGCAGAAGAAAGAAGAACCTTCATTTTAATCCTACCTATTAATTCAGTAAGCAGCCCTATCCAAGGTGTTAAAACTGTCCTCGGCATCACGTGGGCTGCTTAGAAACATGTGAAAATGCTGTTTCAAAAAACAGCTGTGCAGTTCATTTCAATTAAGACTGTTTAGTTCAATAAAGAAAATAAGTACGTGCCTCACTGTTTTCATATAGACCAGTATAAATATGGTGCAACAAAAGCAACATTTAAAATCACAAGTCTGAGACAAAATTACATGCTATTAAATCTTGACTCAAAGGAAAATACATAATACATTTTCCATCCTCCAACTTTTTCTTACAGAAGATGAGAGTAACCCACGAGGTAATTTTTCATCAAAATAAGTTCTGTTTTCAACATGAAGGCAGATATTCACATTCAGGTGTCTGGAACCCCTTTCTATACAATGAAAGAGGAAAATCTGGCTGTTTCTCCTTTAATTGCTAAAGGGCATCCGAAGTTATTTTAAGTTTATATGTTTCACGCTATGTGGTTTTTGCTTCATTCATTGGTGTCACTGGCTTTTTTTCTGTTTTGTTATTTTGTTTGTTGTAGGACTATTCTGTTTTTTGTTAAATTTTCTCTCAAATTTGGAGCTTTCGCATCTTTTCTTTACCATGTTAAAATTGCTATCCTCATGCTCTCATTTGTACCAAACACAACACAAAAAGTGGGAAAAAGAATTCCTCTAGGACTTCCGGGATTTGTATTGTAGATGGGTAATTTAGCACGTGCCCGTCTTGTAATACACAGCCACCCAGCCAGTATGAAGGGAAAAGCAACAGTTCTGCATACTGCCCATTGGCAGCTGTGCCAAAGTCAGCAGGATAAAACAGTGAGTGGTCGAGTCCAAAGCAATGCTTTGGTCCCTGTCTACAGGGATCTGATCTAAAATGGGAGCAAGTGCTCTCAACTACCCCAAGCCATGCTTTCCAAAGAGATGCCTAAACAAAATCTGAGCCTTGAACAGTGTGAAATTTTGAGGAAAGAGACAGTATTTCTGTTGCCTGTGATGTATGAACCATTGTGCAAATCTGTGAGAACACTCTCCGAGAAAGATATTCACTACCCTTTATCACTGAAGCTAGACAATCAAAGAGTTACTGGATATGTGCTAGACACAAAGTAAATTGATTGGTTTATAAAGGGCTTCTTTTTCCATGCAATGTGCAATATCTATTGTGTTTGTTCCCTTGCTGAAGTATCCATTTCTTGGTAAGCCTTTTCAGAGAAAAGAAAACTCTGCTTAGGAGAGTGGCTTCAGTTCTCTTTCATTTGACTAAGTCAGTGAATAATTGGTAATATATATTCCTAAGGAGAAGAAGAAATAAAGTCAGTAGAATACTTAGAAATTATGTGAGTTTTGTATTTTCTCAAAAAACATTGCTTTAAAAAAAAATCTAGTAGAAGAAAAAGAAGTCAAGTGTCTACACTTTTCTTTTGATTTCGAAGTAAATCTACCAAAATCATAGATCGAAATGGATTTGGAAAATGGTACAACTGAATGCAAGGTTTATGTATGTGTTTCTAAAAACACAGAATAAGAAACTGAACCTGTATCCTAAATACCTTTTCCTAAATTAAGGAAATTAATTTGTACTTGCATAAGGTAAGAAGGAATCGTGTCTTCTGCCTTTATACTCCTGCTGTTGTTTACTTACTAAATTAAGTTTTTATGAACTTTAAAGAGACAGGATCTCTCTTCAGCACCTGTCCTGTAGATAAATAATAATGTGGGGAAAAGTTAGGGGGACTGAGACCTTTGGGAACTATATAGATCTGAAATGCTTGTCAAGATGAAACAATAAAATGCAGGTAGTCATGTTCAACCAATAAAGTGATCTGCAGATACCCTTAAGTACATTGTATAATACCAGCAGCAGGAATATGCCTATGAATACAAACTGCCTGATTTTTATAGATAAAATATAATATCTGCTTAAACCTGTATTAAGATAGTATTACTGAACTATTCTGTGACCAGAAGTATCTTCTGTAATGCATATATATGCGTTAACAATAATTGTAAAAAAAATGTGATCTTATAACATAAACTAGTTGCTGCTGGAGTCAGGAAGGCATTGTTCAGTTCCTCATTCAAGCAGCAGGTTGGACTAGGTGGCTTCAGAGCTCCCTGAACTGTTATGTAATTTTGTGATTGTTCGACTCTACAGATAAGCAGTGGTTGAGATGTGTGAAATTCTGTAGACTTTCGTGTTCCTGTAAAGAATTAGGACTGGCATATATGGAAGGAGAATAGCAGACTTATTGAAATATCTTCTCTAAAACTGCTGGACGTATTCGATTTTCTTAAGAGTAATGCAGCATAATTGCTGTCTGCATAACTTATATTTTTAGACAATTCCATCTAATTCAACCTTTAAATGTAGCTTCAAATGGAGAAGCATTTTTGGTAGTCACCCATAATGCTGTTTTATGGAAAGAGACTTGGATGGGATAGAAAAAAAGAAGTCATATTTTAAAAAGGTGCATTTGTCATCTGCAAGTGAATGATTACTACTTTCAAGATATTCTCTTTACATCAATCAATATGTTTGTAATGAGAACAGCCCAAGCCACAGCATGTAGATCTGGATGAAAAGCTCATGTATTGTTATAGATGGATAATGGCAAGAATAGCATGCATAATATTCAAAACAAAATCTGTATTCAAGATATGAAAGCATATGCCAGGTTTTTTAGTCTGCAGTTTGGACTGATATTCATCCTTAACATTAATGGCTTTAAAACAAATCAACGTTTAGTTTGGGGGCTGGAAATCAACAATAATCCTAAACAGTTTAAGCTAAATCTTGTGCTAATTTATGCGAAATGTGGTCATAAATTAGTTGTCTACAAAAACATCTCAGAAGTTACCATTTTGACTGTAAGGATTTTGACAGTATACTAATGTATAAATTTTGCACTAGAATTCATGAATGTAATCGACATCCATTCCACCCCTGTAAAAGTTACTGAGATTTCATTTGAAAATAGCTCTTCATTTTCCTAAGTATAATCCATTCAATCTACATCGTCCTCAGTACTCCTACCTGTACCATAAGAAATGCTACATATGGGGTTAGCTGCTGTTGCCTTTTGCTTGTTCTCTTGTCTTGTATCATATAAATATAGTCTAATTTTCTTGAATATTCAGGACAATTGGGAAAGCTTCACAGAGATGGAGTAATTTTGTGTCTTCCCTGTCTAGCACTCCATAGTAAACACTATTTCAGTGTCTTTAAGAATTAAAGGTAAGGCCATTATTCCTTTCACAAAGTCATTATCTGATTGAAACTTGAAGTCTCCTTTTTGTTGAAGAATGGATTACTGCAGATAGTTCCAGAAGAAACATTAGGTGGCTGAAATACTAACCTGGCTGCTGTGATGATTCAAAAGCACTTTTAGAAGCCCACACAGATTGAGTGACATAGTTTCCTTTTCCCTGAGACAGTTTGGGTTAAATGGTGTTACACAAAATCTTTTTTGTAGTCTCTTATTCGTATTACTGTTAAAGTGAATAAATGTCATATAATTACCCCGGGGAGCAAATAAATGGAAAAAAACTGAAGCTGGGAATATTATTTATTATCCAGAACAACAAAAACAGGTTGAAGCTTACTTTCTTTCCCAGTTCCCTTTGACTGCTTGATTTCCTGATGTGCTGACGATATAACATGGTTCTGCCTCTTATGTAAGTCTGAAATCAGAGCTAGCATGTGGTTTCTTTTAGCCCGTCAAAGATGCAGTATGCTATATTCATTTCAGCAAGGCTGCTCAATACAGCATATGACTGTAAATCTTCTTTTTACGTACACTACAGTGGAGACCTTTGTCCCTAGTGATTTACCAGGTTTTATTCATTTGTAAAGGGACTGGTGTTCAAGAGCTGTTTCAGGAGGGGCTTAACAATTCCTAAGAGGGTCCAAAAAAAGAAAAATAAAATAAAAAGTCCTTTAGAAAAAAAAGATAGCTAAAAGAAACAGAAACAGGACAATGTATAGACTTTACTCACATGTAGTGACAATTCTGAATATATATTCGCTTACAAAATTTTTGTCTGTATAATTTTGAAATTAATAACTGGAAATCCCAGAGCAATCAAGGCAATCCCAGGTACAAGTACAGACTGGGAGTACTCATTGAGAGCAGCCCTTATGAGAAGAACTCATGCCCAGCTTGGGGCCCCCAGTACAGGAAGTTCTGTACAGATGTTGAAGCAGGTTCTGAGGAGGGTTGCAAAGATGATCAGAGGACTGGAGCACCTCTTCTATTAAGGCAATCTGTGGGAGTTGAGCTTGTATAGCTTGAATGCTCCGAGGACACCTCATTGTGGCCTTCCAGTACTTGAAGGGATCTTACAGGCAGGAGGGGAACCAACTTTATATGTGGTCTGATAGTGATAGAACAAGGAGGAATAGCTTTAAAATAAAAGAGGGAAGATACAGGTCAGATGTTAAGTAGAAAGTTTTTACTCAGAGCACTCAGCATGTGCTGCCCAGAGAAAATGTGGATGTTTCAGCTCTGAAGGCATTCAAGGCCAAGTTGGACAGCGCCCTGGACAGCCTGATCTGGTGGATGTCAGCCCTGCCCACGGCAGGTGGCTGGAACTGGGTGATCTTTAAGGTCCTCTCCAACCTAAGTGATTCTATGATTCTGTGATTCTATGAGATGTAAGTCAGGAAGCCCCTGCAGTCAAGAAAGCACTATTTTGTCTATTATGTATTCTCTTTAAACTCTCAGAAGTTTTTACTGTTTAACTTTATACTACTGTATAATCAAGCTAAGGCTTGGACTCATTTTTAAAAGTAACTGCAAACAAGAGCTAATAATGCTTCGTTTAGATGCTTCTGAATGTAGATTTGACACGGCAGTTTGTGTATGTCAAAAAGAAAGAAGGAATTAGCATCTGTAAGACTACCAGAAGTTTTCATGGGAGGCATACGTCAAGCCAACACTGCTGAATACACAGTTTAGACGCTTCTTAAAAGTATATATTTAAACCTTAAAGTCCTGTCAGTTACTGTATTTGTATTGCTAAGACTTAACTAGACTCCACAAAAATCATGTATTGTATTCCTACTAAGTGTCAGCTATCTTCTTCCTATATGTCATTTCAACCTAGATTTCTGAATAAAGCATTTTGGAGATTTAAACCACGGTATTAACCCATTATACACTGAATTTCTGAGCCATTAAGAAGCTTCACATAAATTAGTTTGAATAAATTCTGCCCAATTTTTATCATTGTTAATGTTGAGAGCTCCCACAAAACTGCAAGTATGTTTCCAGATCTCTGCAGCATGATTAAACTTAACTGGCCAATGTAACATTTTTTTTTCTCCTTAATAGCTGGTAACACAACAAATTGTAAATACACAGTGCCAAGAAGTTTCTGATTTTGCTGTTGATCCGTAACGAATAACATGCACAGGCCAATCTATTGTTCTGCAGACAGCGAGAAGAATAAACATGCAGCTCAGAAAGGTTTACATTTAAACTCAAATAGCCTCAATATGAATTTAAATAAGAATTTGCATGGAAAAAAAAATCTTTTTTGTAGTGTGAAGAAGTGCCTTGGGATGATTCACAATCATACACTATCCAAGGTGGCATAAGATCTAAGACAGGCTCACTATCATCCTGAACAAGATGTTCCAGTAAGCAAAAAACGCAAATTTATGCTAAGAGAAAAAAAAAAAAAAAAAAGAATGAATAAACGAATAGAAAGGTTTCTCTAGGTTGCATAAATTATCCTACAAAGACAAAAAAAATGTGAGGGGTGTATATTATGTATTTTCTGTGTAGTTATATATGTACATGGAATTCAAAGATTTGGGATTTTTTGATTGACTATTCTTTGGCTTTGATAGGTTTTTGTAATGTTTTGGTTTGGTTTTTTTTTTTGAATTACACATAAATATGGTGGGAAAACTGTATTCAGTGGGTGAGAAACTGTGAAAATAGAAAAACAAATTATGTGATAGTTGAATTCAATTTTGTTCTATCTATACTGAGGATGAAATATGAGCTGTTTTATAAATCCCTGAGAGGGGTTTTCACAGGCCTAAATGAAATTGTACATTTGAATACAGTGTTTGGAAGATGTGAAAATTCTTATGACATTTTAGGGTTCATTTATTCATATAATCATCTGAAGTGAAATTTCATACACTCATTTCACAGTAGTTAGTGGATAAAAATGCACAGCTCTCTCCTGCTTGTCCATCTTGTTATTTATGTTGGCTTCATACAGAAGGTGTGAATTATACTCTTACTGGGATGATTGTAGTAAAATTTCCACCGTAAAGATGTGAACTGTGTTGCATACTAGACATTCATGTTACTTTTTTTGCAGAGGTTAAGGTCAATTTTAAGTTAGCATAGACATAAAAATGAACTTACAAATAAATGTCATAGAAATGAAAATTTACAATCTTGATGGTCAGTTGTCAGTGCTCACTGAACTTAATGTTTCTGTGTTCCTGGCGAGACAGTGTTGTCATAAAGCATCAGAAATGATGTATCACTGGCAGAAAGCATAACAAAATATTAGATGTTTACACTGAAATATTACATATAATGTTGTCAAAGAGGCAAAAGAGATGAAGGGAAGGTAGAATGATCTTAATAGTTCATAATTTTATACAAGATCTTTTAAGTATCACCAGCATAATAAATACCTTGAACTAGCATATCCAGTTTCACTTTTTTCTACAGTGATTGAAATTTCTTGCCAGAATTTATACTCCCTAAGGTATATTACTGTATCAAGGCTGGAAACAAAAAGCAGATACCTTTACTTGAACATACATACAAGTACATACATTAAAGCAGAACAGCCCAAGCTATCTGGTTTCATCAGCTGTTATCATGAAGCTACAGATATCATAAGAAAGTTAGAAATTAACTGGATTGTTCACATATGTCAGTACACATGAAAAATTTCCTTTTATATAAAATATACACTAATGTATATTCATGCAGCTTATGAAATAAGATCAAACAGAAAAAAAAAAAAGATTAATAATACGAATAGAGTACTTGAATTTACCTTTCAGCCACTAACTTTTTTTCTAATCTT
>VXAB01004661.1:124667-151695 GCA_013399175.1 Odontophorus gujanensis | reverse complement strand
ACTTAAAGATACACTTTTCTCGTCTTTTTTTTTTAATTCAACCTGTTTTCTGTTAATTATTTGTAAACTGCTTTGCTTGCTTTTGCAGTATGTTAATACTTGATCTCAGACAAAGAACAGAATGCATTAAATGAATTTCACTTGACCCTATGTTTTTTAACTGTCTAGCAGTAAGATATTAAATATTTCACTTGTGGTTCTCTGCCCATTGCTTTTATATGTATATGGAATTGGGGAACACCGGGTATTGTCATCAAGAAAGATCAGGTAAATGTTAAGAACAGGCAATGCATAAAACATCATCCTGCTCTTTGCTTCTTTTCTGTTCCTTCTACCAGTTTGAAAGTCAGAAATTGAACACTGGATCTGGAATTATCCAGATAAGTCCTCCATATTCCTGTAATATTTGACTTATTTGTATGAGGTGTATGACTCATGGGGGTGGACATGTACTCTAACAAGAAGTCTTTCATGCAATTCGGTCTTACTTTTATTGTTGGCTAGTACTTGCAGTTGCTACAACATTGTGGGAAATAATATCTGTATGTTGTCAGGAAAAATCTTATAAAGATCACTTTGAGAGTGAGTACAGCAACAGAATAGAGTATACACTGTAAATGTTTGGACATTCGTTAACGACAGAGACCACTTGAACAATTCAGTACTGTAAGATTGTCTTAATCTGCCAGAGTACTGGTTCATCAAGAATTTATTCACAGTAGTTATCATTTCTTTCACATTTGTTTTATTTCTTTCCCTGGAGTTCTGGCACTTTGAAAAAAAAAATTTAAAATGCATAAGATTTTTCAGCCAAGGTCACTTACAACCTATATTTGACTTCTGTCACCACTTTTGTATTTCACTGAGGGAAAAAATCATCATGGAAAACAGACATGCTCCCAAGCCACGCTTTTATCATTAAATAAGATTTTCCTTGCTATTTTTCTTTAAAGATACCCATGCATTTTTAATGTTATTAAACAATAAAATACTCCAAAAATGTTTCTGTCACTCTGAAGCAGATCTTTTAAGCCTATGTCCCTGGGGAAGCATGTAGGTATCCGTAAGTTCAATTGCTTTTCTCAGCTGTTAAACCTCCATAATAAATTTTGTCTTAGTTATGTTCTTTGTCTGCCATAGCTANAGCCAGTCAATTCTGTGCCCTACAAACTTACTTCATTCAGGGCAGATTTTAATTACCGTTTTTCCTTGTTTGCTCTTACAGATCGATCACTGTATTTCACTTTGGGCCAGGTTCTTCTGAGGAGTATTTTGGAATCTCTCCAATTACAATTCCATATAAATATGCACAGCAGGAATTTTTATTTTAGGTGTGGGAGAAGGGGAGAATATTTTTTTGTNTTTGCGTCACATTTTTATTGCTAATTTAATACTTAGTGTAAATAGGTACATCTGTTCCTACGTGGCACCTGAATAGCAACTTGCAGATTCTGTAAAGGACCATGTTTTAGAAAGCTCATTTGGATTAAATGATATAAATATATGTAGTTTATATCAAACTGAATTAGATTGTTTGNTTTTTTTGTTTTATTTTTGTTTGTGTTGTTGAGTGTTGCCATTATTACTTTTTACCATTTTTTAATAAAAAGTAAAGGTAGGTAAAGAAAACTACTATTTTGAGTGAGAATGAAAAACAAAATAGCTGTAACCGCTTACCATTGGTCAGATTCTGTTGTGGTGCTTTTATTCAATCTGACTGGCTTGTTACTTCACATACATTCCCTTGAGCATAATTGCTTCCATCAAGCTTAGGCATTATTCAGTAACTCTTTGAGAAACAAATTTATTTGTAAATTATTTATTGATGTATAAAATGTTGTTATAAGTTAGACAGGAACTTGTAAGCAGTTGACAATGCAGAAAACATTTGTATTGTTTAAAACTGCGGACTGATTTTGGGTCTACTCTCTCTGCAATGGTAGCTATATACATATAACTCCAAAACTTTCTCTTGCTAATGTATGTAACATCAATACTAGTTACTAAGTCTTGTCTCAGATCAATGGTTTTCTTCCTTTAAGGTCAACTTTCCATATTTTTTAGAGTATTTATTCCCTTATGTTCAATTTTCTGTATTCTTCTGAAGTTGGCTTGATCCTTGAAAAATTTAGGCAGTTGGCTCTTGTGACAAAACTGTTCTTTTACACTTCATCTAGACATTCTGGCCCAACTCCATTTGACTCATTTTTCCAGTTACCAGCAGTATTTTCTTTTACCCTATTGCTCTTGACATGGAAGTCTCAAATGCCTAAAGCACTTACATGGAAATGATTCCTCTATTCTTTTCATTCTCTGCTCACTACTCAGCTTATGCCATGATATATGTTTAAAAAAATGGTGAATTTTCTGGGATGTAACAATTTATTTCCATGTGATGCTCATGATTACCACCTGATAACACGCTGGTTGATAAGTCTGCTTCTGGTAAGCAATTGTCCAAATACACTAATTATATATTTCAAAATTATCACAAAGACCATTCTTAGTATTTCTTTCCTGGCATATCTAAAGGTAAGAATACAACTATAGATGGAGCTATCCTTTGCAGTCCTTTGCTCAAGAAAGCAGTTCTCAAGCTGTCAACCTTTATCATTTCAATTCACTCCATCATAGTGGATTGATAAATCGTCAGTCAACATAGTGGGTAGATATGCTAAATAGAAACAAATTATATTAGCATGATACTGCAAGCTTAAAATAGTGTAAACAACATATGTTCTCAGGTCTTTCATGATATGTGCTTCACCTCCATTTGTCATCCTTTCATGCATCCTGTAATCACAAGTTACTATGTGTGTTAAGATGCTTATCTAATTGAGAACTTTACACATAGGATTTCTGAAGCAACATGATGTGTGCCCCTTGATGCAGATTTAAAGTACAATAGGAACGGAAATTTCTTGCGTGCCAAGCTAGCAAGGCGTAATGTGTCCAATTTGCATAAGTTGCCCACATTATACATTAGCTGAATTAGCTCTTAAATGCTATCCATACTTATGAATTAGCTCTTAAATGCTATCCATACGTATCCATACATCAATGATGATAAACTATGTATAGATGTGAGCGTAAGGCTTTCACTCATTTATGGGTCCAGACTACATTTTCACAAACTACTATTTATCTCTTGGAACACCAAATTTTGTATTCATGTTTTTTTTGTCTCCAGGTTGGTTGAAAAATGCATACAGTCATGTGTAGGAGTACAGCTTCTTATTAGCATTTGAAGAAATAGGGAATGTTATATCTTTGAAGCACACAAAGGCAGGTATCAGTTTTTGAGAAATTATTAGGCAAGTAGAAGATGTTCTGTTAACAACTGGAATTCGTGTACATTAGCATATTGGCTGTATGACAGTAGTCATAAATTTAAAATAATCCTGCTGTTATGTCCTCATATATTATAACACTGTACAGTAGCTTTAGAACCTGAAAATCTAGAAACAAGAGAAGAAGAAATAGTAGTAGAAAACTATCCTGTCACAAGGACTATTCAGCCTTGCAAATCATTTGTACCTGATCAGCTAATATCAGCTTTCAATTGTATTGACCAAAGTGATACTGTGTAAACTGTAACAGGGATGTATTAATCAAGTGAAGCCTCGGGCTGAAATCAAATGCATGGTTCTGGATCTTAAGCAGATCTTGAACCTTTCCTAAACAAAAGGGGAAATGAGGACCAAAAAAAAAAAAAAGCAATGGAAAAATTCACAACCAGTAGCCTTTTTTTGATCAAAGTGGCCACAAATGCTTTACAGTTGTTTCAATCAAAATAGTAAGGGAGACATTTAGTTTAAAAAAAGAAAAAGAAAAAAAAAGAAGATAGTTGCTTTTTGTTACTTCAGAACAGTTTATCTTGATCTATGTGTAGTCCACTTGAAAGATTCATTTTGAGTTTTCATTTCTCATCCTTTAATAAATTCTTCATTTTTTTTCTTTAAAATGTCATTAAATTGGAACATTTCTAACTCTGTTGTGCATTCAAATTTTATAATCACTTTAGTCAAAAAGGAATTTTATACTTAGTGGGATTTAATTCTTTATGAAGTTGCTATATTTGTAAGAATCTGATCAGTTGGGAGTGTGTTATGTGCTCTGTTCTTGTGCATCATCACGTTCATTATCAGATTGGTTGTTATGTATCAGATAAATTAGCTACTTAGAATTTTCACTTTTTGTGTCGTGGAAGACAAATGAGGAAACAGTGGAAAATGAAAGTTATTTTTCCAGAAAATAGGTATTACCTAAGGTATAGAACAAGAAAGAAATTTCTAGATTGTCAGATCCCAGGCTAAATTCTCAGGACCTGCAATTAGGAAAAAAAAAAAAAGTAATAAAAAGCAAGCAAAATGAATAAAAATAAAATATTATTTAAAGAATTAACTTTTTGGATACAGTTTATTCTGTGTATTTTTCAGACAACCCATCATATAAAGTACCAAGGGTAAATATTCCCATAATCACTGGACAAATTATGTTACATTCATCCATTTGAGACGTCTTCAAACATTACACTATTTCAAGTATTTTCTATTTCCCCTTGAAATTCACAAATCTCTTGCTTCTCTGAAGTAATTGTCTGTGGAAAAACAAATAGAAATAGCAGCAAGTGGGGTTAGCTTACTGGGAGCTCCTGTACAACTAACCTGCCACAGTTTTGTAGCCACAAATAATATTATTCTGCACATCTCACAGAAGAATTTCTCAGGATTCTTGCTACTAGCTGTGGTATGCCTCTTGATCTAGCCAGGGACACCTGGCCAGCAAAGGAGGGATACAGCTCACATAGAGCTATAGCAGCTGATAAGCTTACCTGTAAAACAAGAAGCTCAAAGATGCCTTGGTTAATGGAGTGTATGGTAAAGAAACACTGAACCCAGGGTTTCATCTGGAGATTAATGGGAATGTAATCCAGAGGGATTGAATAGAAATATATGCTTTAATAAGATATTTTCCTGTGAGAGATCTGGGGTGGCATCTTTCTTCTAGTGTGTCAGCATTGTCCCATAAGTAAAAATTAACCCTCCCTTTTTACCGACTCCCACATTTCTACTCTGTAGGGTCTGTATTCCTTTTACCTTTTTTTCTGAATTCTTACATCAAGAAGGACTTAAAATCCCTTCAGCTCCTTCTAACTCCCTGCTTAATGATGACAGGGGCAATTTGGAACCTTACAGTTTTTATTTGCTTGGATCTCTGAGTGAACTTGTTCTTTGTAGACTTGAAATAGTTAAAATCAACAGTGCTTGTTTAAGAAAAAAATAAAGTCTTTTTCTAAACATCAGGAACTAAGTACCTCTAAAAGGAATCTGAATTCATATTGCAAATTTTTGTCTTCTTAGCTAGGGAGGGGAGATAGGAGAGGCTATATAATTTATATAGGTTGGATTATATGGAAAACAGGACAAAACCAACAACACTTTGAAAGAACAAGGAAATAGCAACTACTGAAAAAATAGTCTGGACATTTGGTCAGAGTATGGACAACTATGCTATTCTAATTACCCAGCCATCAGAACTATGTCTGTGTATGTTTCTTTGCCCACGGTGCAAATGTCTTTACAAGAAGAAACATAACAACAGACTTCAGCGGTGAAAGGCCATCTCTTGAAATAATCCTTCTATGAGGAGATTTAGGAAAATATTTGTTAACAGCATTTAGGATGTAGAATTCACTGCCATTATTTTAAATTTACTTATTTATATGCCTTATCTAACTATATTGTCCAGTGCTTCTGATATCAAACAAGACTATCCTGTTACAAAAATATTGTTTTCAACAATAAGAGCTATAAATATACCATGTTTGGTAGTTATCTCATTGATATATATTGCAATTAACATTGGCATTTAGTGGCTGTAGGTACTCAAGGCAAGTAAAAAAAAATTAAGGCAAGTAAAAAAGAAAAAGATTGGTACTATTCAAATAATATTCTGTACAATTAATATAATTATACTTTATCTAATATTATGTGAATTCAACTGATTATATAAGTTACTTTTTAAAATTGTCTTTCTCAGATTCATATGACAGATCATCCACTGAAATAGTTCTGTTAAATTTACAATTTGGTTTCTTTACTTTGTTTTGTTTTTATGTGTGTGTGTTTGAGTTATTTCACTTGGGGAAAGGTATTTCTCACTCACTGGAGAATAAGAAATTACTTTAGAAAAATCACTGGAGAATTACAAATTATATTTCTCATAGTTTTCAATGGCTGGGGAGCTACACATACTTGAAATATCTTGAGTCATATCAAGGCAGTTTCAACTATTTATGAGTCAGGATATTCTTGAATATATCTGTAACTACTATTTAAATAAAACATAAGTGTAGTTTTGTATTAGAAAACACTTATATTCTGTTGATTGATTCACAGTTTTGAAGTTTCAGGAGAGAAAAGCCCTTAACTAATATATTGGCTTTGTAAAAGATATCCTTTATAGTACTTAAGATAACAAAAACATAATTAGCAATCACAGCATGACTGCTACCACAAAATCCCCAATTAACTTTTAAATGAAATCTATGCGACACTTTCTGCCAGGTGATAGTAAAAATTTTCTTTTACAAGATCTGACTTTTCTGTCATTATTGTTAAGATTGTATGTCACTGCTAAATTTATATGTGTGTTTCATCAGTAGTTTTTAACTCAACACAAATGATACTCAGGAATTCTCTTACAGTGGGTTATGTCATGAGCTTCTCCAATACATTCTGACTACTAAAGCACAAGATCATTCTAGTGGCCTTATAATTCTGACCTCTTCTGATCTGCTGCTATTTTTCTTCTGACAAATATTGTCCTTGCATGCGAAAATATATATATATAGAGAGAGAGAGAATTGTTTCTGAGAAACTTCCATGTTACAAAAGCTGAACAATGTCATTACTTGCAAAGAACAAAACAATTGGTATCATTGGGAATTTTAAAATTTCCCAGCAGATATATTGCAGTGAATAAATGGGGCATGGGGCAGTTGAGCAAGTATGAGTCATCTGTACAGTGGTGAATAGACAGTGGAAATAGTTAACAGCTGCAATAGACAATCACTTTCAAAATTTCTCATTATACTGAGGCAGAGATGGGCAGTTCCAAATCACACAGTGTCCGTTTGTTTGTTTGTTTGTTTTTGTTTTTTTTTCTTTATTTTTTTTTCCTGTTCTGACTCCAAGAAAGAAAGAAGGATTTGAAAGAAAGAATTTGTGTATTCAGTTTCTATTGGACGTGAAAGCATGGGAAGTATATTTTTATGTACGTCTGTTTTGAATCTGTAAGAACTTTGAGAAAAGGAGTTGGTAAGTAGAATTTCAGTGTACAATAAGGAGTTAAGGCACTGGGAGTCTAGTGGAAAGGCATTGTAAGCTGACTTTTAGAAAAGTAGACTGAGCAGCAAGCAACAGTGCTGAATTCATTTATTATGAAACCAGTAAGTGATAGGAGAAGGAAACGAAAAAAAAATAAATACAAAGAATTCTAACCCAAACAGTGTCCTCTATCCACTTGTAGGCAACATGACAGAAGAAAAGTTTCAAATTCTCCAATAGCACTACACAGTAAAAACATGGAATCTGTACCTTTTTGGAGGAAGCCAAGCTGTCGCAGCTTGTAATCTTTTGAGATATTCAGTATCACACAGATACTTAATTGTGTGCACCCCGCTAGGATTAACAATGGAAGTCTACAATAAAAGGAAATCATGATCATAATAGATATTCTCAATTCCAAGCTAGTATTTCTTTCTTCATCAGCTCAGTGTCTGTGATTCTATCAAAAATATATCTAGGTTCATCACTTACGCAAAAGGATCCTGAGACCACAGTTTCACATATCATTGAAATTTGATCAAGTGAGTACACCAGTTTGGACCAGGATCATTATCTGCTCTTTCCTATGTAGAATGGACAGAAATGATTGCTGCTGGTGCAAATACTGCATCTGGGACAATTTAAGGTAAATTTTAGTGAAAACAAAATACTTAAGGTTAAGCTAATAAATAGTATTTCCTGGGAAATTTCCAGTGCCATGTGACCATCTTTCTTAGAAAATTCAGTCAGCAGCTGGCACTGAGTTCTGGCTTCCTGTCCGTCCCTGCACTGTTTTGTAGGTGCCTTCTCTGATGTTGAATGTGTTACATGAATTCCTGCTGAATCGATCTATGTGGTATATGGCAAGTTGTGATACAAGCACAAGAGACACAGGAAACCAGAATTCTGGATCAGAGCGAACCTGAGACATAAGCCGTCTAAAGCTCCCTTTTGTTTGCTTTCAGCTATTTCCTTTCATTTCAGTTTTTGAATATTATCTCAGTGAGGGTATAAAATTGCTTGAGATTTCAGACTTAAGTTTAGGTCTATNCCTTGATCTGAATACTGAAGTCACACTGAAGATGTTAACATGGGTTGCTCCTAGAATAGAAATCTGTAGCATATTGTTTTCCCTTTACCTAGCAAGATAATTCTTGGTGGGACACGGCTTTTCTGAGTCACGCAATGAGAAGTCATTAGTGTCCAAGGGAACATGAGGTAGGGCTGGTTAATAATCAAGTGAATAACCACCTGAGTTGAAAATTCTGGTGCTATACATAGTCATCTTAAGTAATAAAAGCCATGTTAGTAAGGTCTCTCTCTTGTACAATAATTTGAATTCAGGTCATTTTCTTTCTGTCTGTCTAGTTATGGAAAATGGCTGCACTTTTGAGGTGCAGAAAATCACAGTAATTCCATTATACATGAGAACTGTGCAAAGGGGCATGTGATAGAAAGTCATACAATTTCCCCCCACAGAAAAAGCATTTGTAGAGAAAAGAAAAATGGATAAAAAGATCATTATAAGCAGGCCTGAGTATACCATCCAATTAAAACATTTTTAATAGCAACACCATTTCTGACAGCTATANTGTGACCATCTTTCTTAGAAAATTCAGTCAGCAGCTGGCACTGAGTTCTGGCTTCCTGTCCGTCCCTGCACTGTTTTGTAGGTGCCTTCTCTGATGTTGAATGTGTTACATGAATTCCTGCTGAATCGATCTATGTGGTATATGGCAAGTTGTGATACAAGCACAAGAGACACAGGAAACCAGAATTCTGGATCAGAGCGAACCTGAGACATAAGCCGTCTAAAGCTCCCTTTTGTTTGCTTTCAGCTATTTCCTTTCATTTCAGTTTTTGAATATTATCTCAGTGAGGGTATAAAATTGCTTGAGATTTCAGACTTAAGTTTAGGTCTATTTTTTATGTGTTTTTTTGTTTTGTTTTACTAAAATAATAGACATTCTTTTTGCAGGGATGATCATTTTGGAAGTCACCCAATAAGGATTTATGTTCTTTTAGCTAGTTACTGTCATCTGACAAAAGGTAGAGAAAATTTAGAGAATCACAGACTACTAGTGTTAGCAGCAGCAGCATTTGAAATACCCCTAAGCGAAGAGCCTGTTGTTACATGTAATATCCCTAACTTTGTATTGGGATAAGAGTGCATGAGTCACTGGAAGTAAGAAGATTCATATTTTCTCCCAGACATGTCTTTTCTTTGCATGCTGTTTAAAAACTGAACTGTATAAAACAGGATTGACATTATGTAATTACTTGCCTCTTACACTGTGCTAACTCAATTTGCCTTTCATTCCCAGGTATTTAAAAGACCATTATTTTCCCATCAGACTTTACTGTCTGCCAGTTAAAGCTTTAGATCGATGATGTGGAGAGGGAACTTTATTATAAAATCTTTCAGGTAGACATATTGAAAACATCTGTTTTGAATTGCTGTTCTTTCCTCTTCTTCTTTCTTAATTTCTACATTTTTAGCAGATATAACAGTTTCCCTGACATTTATATATATATATATATATTTAAAGTATTGTTCTGCAAAGCAAAACATTTGTGTCTGAATGCCAGATTTGCTTAACAATAATTACTAAGAGNTCCTTGATCTGAATACTGAAGTCACACTGAAGATGTTAACATGGGTTGCTCCTAGAATAGAAATCTGTAGCATATTGTTTTCCCTTTACCTAGCAAGATAATTCTTGGTGGGACACGGCTTTTCTGAGTCACGCAATGAGAAGTCATTAGTGTCCAAGGGAACATGAGGTAGGGCTGGTTAATAATCAAGTGAATAACCACCTGAGTTGAAAATTCTGGTGCTATACATAGTCATCTTAAGTAATAAAAGCCATGTTAGTAAGGTCTCTCTCTTGTACAATAATTTGAATTCAGGTCATTTTCTTTCTGTCTGTCTAGTTATGGAAAATGGCTGCACTTTTGAGGTGCAGAAAATCACAGTAATTCCATTATACATGAGAACTGTGCAAAGGGGCATGTGATAGAAAGTCATACAATTTCCCCCCACAGAAAAAGCATTTGTAGAGAAAAGAAAAATGGATAAAAAGATCATTATAAGCAGGCCTGAGTATACCATCCAATTAAAACATTTTTAATAGCAACACCATTTCTGACAGCTATAATATGATTACAGTTCACTATTTAAGAATATGACAGTATCTTCATACTTAACTTTAATAAGTAAAATTATTCTCCTGTACCTTTCATTTAACTTTTTCAAGCAAATTAAGTTATCAGTCACAGACTGTAGAGCAGAAACTCTTTCACTCTCAGACAAGTAGACTTGTCTTGTTTAGACAGGTATCAGATTTCAGTTATTACAGGAAACATGTATTTGATTGTGATCTTCTAACCAAATTCTTAATTTAATCTGGTACCATATTTCCATAGGAAATAGCAAATTTGCATCTAATCATTGTATTGTTTTCAACAAACTTTATTTCTTTCACTGTCTTCAAGAGAAACATGCCCAAGCTCTAGACCACAGCACCATGACAGCAATGAAAAAACTGCAGCAAGAGACCACTCTTCTACTGGTGGTCTCTTTTCTCATTTCAGCTTACTCTTGTTTCTTTTGAAATGGCCATATGAAAGGATTCTAAGATGTACTATTTCATATGTGTGTCAGAAAGTGTATTTGTGATTCATTTGGTATTGCTCTTTCCTTTTATCCTGTAGATGGCGATAGGCTCGGTCAGTTGCTCAAAGAGGTGAGGAGCTGTTAACTAAGGGCTCTTACTGAGTCTTCAGAACATGCTTTGATGCATCAGTCCTAATGTGCCACGCACATTTCTCTAATTATTGAAATGTCCCCAAAGAGTTGTTTGGTAAAGACATTTTGCATTTCTTTGTCTTTACTGTTGTTTGAGGCTTAAAAGCTATTGCACTCTGCCTCAGATACGGCCACATTTCTGTTGTGGTTGTCATTCACAGATACTAACTGTGATGTGAGTATAAACAGGTAAACAAACAGATTCTGTTTTCCCTTGTATTCCCTTGTACAGCAGACTTCGTACAATTATGCTGAGAAAGCAATATTGGTTTTAGCCCTAATGAACTTGGAGATATTTTCGTTATTATGGGAAAAAAGTGAGATACTTCAGGCAGAGTTTTTCTTAAAAATCATGCAAGAAATTGCTTACATTTTCTGTATCAAATTATACACCGTATAAAAGAGTGAATGAATAATTTTTTCACTCTATTACTTTCATTCTGATACCATTTCATTGATTACAGGAAGTTTGGAGGAAATTCATTAAACTTTCAGAATTAAATCCTTCATTAGGTTATCCTACACACACCTAAGATATCTTCTTAGTCTGCTCAAAATTTTCTGTGTGACTAATCCACAAACACATGGATCCAATAGTAAATCACTGGACTGTCATATCCTGTGGAGGAGTTTAGGTATGTCATACAGGTTTACTGATTCCACATTGAATTAAAGTGATCTCAGAAGACAGGTGTTGTCGAAGCAAGAAAATCTTAGGAGTTTCTACCTTTTATATATATTGGCCCTTCTGAGTAGCACCTCATTCTTGTCAGCAGCTGGAGCAAAGTTGTCATAGCGACTCCAGTTTCTCTGCACTCTATTTCGTTCCATCCTGGAGGACTTCCAAGATTGGTGCCACTAGCTTTACTAAGTGTTTGGAGATCCTATTGAATGCAGAAGTTAAAATAGCAGCATAGTACATTGGCTGGTGCATCCTCACCCTCCATTACATTCCTATTGCCTGAAGCAGGTATGACCTTTAGTTAGTAATTTTTTATTATTATTCTTTAAATTGTTGACCTGTGTATCTATTATTCACATGCTACACTTGGCAACAGAATCCTCTACTAGAGTTTAGAATAGTTACTTAAAAGCACTCACTGTTTCTGTCAAAAGCACAATCCTCATCTTCAGGAGTGCAAAGGAAAAGTGCTGACAGAGGTATTAAAGCAAAGTTCTGGGCTTGTTGTTTTAGAAAGGTTTGATGTTGTATTGTGTATTATTAATGAGCACAAGACTTGAGATTAGAAACCCAGCAGTGAAGCTTTCTTTGTGGTTGACCTTGTAACATGGCAGGCAGTGTTCCCATTTGTGGAAGCTTATTTGAGTTTAATGTAAAGCATAAAATCCCTCTTCTCCCCCCAGCTGGATGTAACACAAATTCACGAGAAGTTCAAGATCCCCACTGAAACAATTCTGCTGTGTTTGTCATCTTGCTCCACTGTTTCCAATATTTGGACTTGGCAGACAAAAGGGACATGATATAAGCACTGTTCAAAGGCAGCATTGCTGGCAATCAAATACCAAAGATACAAAGCAGTCATGCCTGAGACATTTTATTGTTTCCTTGCATTAAAGTAAATACGCAAAGGCCTCAGTCTGAACTGTGCAGGGTTACACTAGATTCACTAATTTTTTGAAGGTAAGTGTAGTCACTGGTGGATAAACTGTCCTGTCCTGTTAGAATTCCAACTAGACATTATATGGTGTAATCCACAGTTTAAAGTGTACTGCATTGTAGGAGACAGAATCCAGTCAGAGTGCATATTTATGAGAGTAAAATCAAGAGGTTTCAGTTCATACTTTAAATATCAAAGACCAAGGCTTTTAATATTTCTTGAAAACTTTAAAATATTTTAGTTAATACTTCATGTAATTACAAAACTTGCATAAATCATTACAGTTTGGTTTTTATTTTCAAGACCAGTTCAGTAAGTGTGGGAAAATGTCTAATTGCTGCTTCTGCTGGTTTATAAAGAACTGAAGAAAGTCATTTACTCAGGAAGGAAAAGAAAAAGGAACCTTAGATGATTTATCATTGCTTTTCTTGAGAGACACAGGCCTGTGTTAGCTACACCTTTCATTAGCAGTTCAGACATTATGGCAGATGACAATGATTCTCTTGTTCCAGAAAGCTCATTTATTTATTTATTTTATTTCCTTGTGGAAGCAGAAAGACTCAGGCAAGTAGGTAAGGCTTTTTTACAGGATGCATGAGGAGATGATCTTCAGCTCTTACCAACGTCTTTGTTTTTATCAAGACTGTTGAGTCTCAAAAGTAAAGCCATGTTAAATGATAAAATGCTGTTTTCCCTTTCCTCATTCCATGTTTTGCACAGTAGTTCAACTGATACATTTCTTATGATGCCACTTCACATGTACAGCCAGTGAGAGTCCACCAGAGCAAGATTTTTCCTTTGGTCCAGATGGAACTCTTCCTTTATGATAACCATCAGCCCCCAGGAAGCTAAAAAGTTGAGATCAGTCAAAAATGTCAATCTAGGGGAAAAAGAGACAAAATTAAACAGCTGACAGGATTATTAGAGTAACTGCTACTGTAAAAGAGAGACAATAAAATAAAATATGCGTTATTGCAATAGAGGCTAGTTTTGCAAGGTTTTTATACAGCTATCATAATAAAATCATTTTTTTTATTGGCCAAAACCTGAGACATATAGTTGTTCACTCTACGCAGGTAGATAAAGCTATTTTTTGGTAACTGGGCTACATAATCCATGTTCAGACTATCAAGAAAAATGTTGAATAGTTCAGGTCAATATGTTCAACCATCAAAGAATTCCTGCTTTTCAGAAAGTGACAAACAGGAGATTATCTATTGGTAGTTCTAATCATAGTAAGAATAATGTCACATTGGTGAATCAATTAGAATTGACGTATAACCCATTGACTGATCTGTCCAGTGCTTCAAGTCTTTGGGAACCTGTGAATGAAGAGTGTTAGCTCCTTGTCCAGAAGTGCTGCAGTTCATTACATGTTAAATGTAAAGTGGGTTATGGCAAACCCAACAAGAACCTTGGTGTTTTTTCTGATGACCTCCAGTCATAATAAAATATGTCTAATTGCTCTACTGTTATAAAAGAAAACTGCATTTCTACATAAAATTTATGTGTACTTTGCAAAAGTGTAGTTCTTTTGACTCTTGACAGTAAGTATGCACCTTGCTCCAAACTTCATCTGGAAGCAACTTAGTCACACACTAGTGAGCCCTTGATACCATATCAACTATATTTTGGAGGTCATTTTGATTGCATAGTTCTGAATATAGGGTTGCAGAGGATCTCAAGTACTACTGACCACTTTGCTTCCAAAGGAGCTTTTTTAGGTACATCTTCATGATACTGGTAGTTACAGCCCCACTAGAAATAGTACCGCTATGCAAATAGACTTGTGGAAATAGTCAGTAGTTCCACAGGCATGTGGAACTGACCTATATTTTCAAACAGTAGTTGATGGCAAACAGTTCACTCCAGTGCAATATAGAGAGATTGACGGAAGATGTAATATGAGGTTTGAAATCATGAAAACACAGGAATGACTGCTTTGCAAAGACAGTCGCTTCCAATAATGATTATTTGATAGTTTTACCAGATGGTTTTGTGAACAAGCAAACTGTAAAAGTCTAATATATCTGACTTGCTTCTTGGATTTATCCCTAAATTTCTTTTTATGTTTTCCAAAGATATGCAGCATTTTGAGAAACAGACTTTTTATCAAGAGGAGCATATCACTTCTTGGAAAGAGAAATGAGAACTGGTGAGACAAAAATTCACTCAGAACAAAATTCACTCACCCAGACGCTGCAAGATTTCTCAGTGAATTTTAATAATAGACCAGCTGAAAGTCTGAGGTCAGCACTTTCTACTTGGTTCAGAGATACTATTTCCTACATGTCCATGATTTTCTTCAAATTTTGTATGGATAACCATGTAGTTCTCAGTTCTTAAAACTAATTCAATGTGTTTCAAAGCTGTTAGAGGTCATACCAACAGAGGAAGTCTGTCACCCTAATGTTATAAGGTTTTCCAAAGATCCTTCTTTTCTGCACATAAAGGTATAGCCTCTGTTATCATTTCAGAAGTCCTTGAACTTAAAAATCACTGCACAGTGTACTAATTGACCTTTTCTGTCATGCTCTCTTTTATTCTCTTCACCCATTCTACTGGGGGGACTCTTTACCAGGTCTCAGAAAACAAAACAGAACAAAAAGGAAAGAACCAACAGAAAACCCTGGTACCTATTCTTTCCTATTCTTTTGCTGTGATTCCCCTATATATATAGCAGCCCTGATTAAAGCCCCTGGAATCTCTGTACAATTGTATTGATTTTACTTTAAACCAGGAGGTAGCATCACCATTTTTGTATCTTTAGCTTGCAAGTGGAATAGAATTTGATTCACCTTGTTGAAATGTCCCCAGGGCTGTGGAGACTTAGATTTACAGATCACAAGACTTCAGGATGTACTAAGCCTATTTTTTTCTGTTCTGTATCCACAAGGGAGGAAGGTCAACCTCCAAAAGGACATTTGCAAGGTGGATCTGAGCTTGCATGGCTAAAGAACATACAAAGAAAAAGAGACCAAGTGGCACTCTCATCTAATCACATTCCCCAAGGACAGTACCTACTTCCTGCAATGAAAGAGCAAAAGCTCCATCTTTGAAATTGTGCAGGGCCACAACCCAGAAGCAGACGCTCAATTTCTTCTGGCTCTGGAAGTTGAGACCTGGGGGCTGCATCATTTGCAGCCTTCAAGAGGAGAGCAGTACAGTCTGTAGCCTCTCTAATAACACTCTCTTCCTTTATTTCTTAACTGTAGTGTAATGAAGGAATAAATGAGGAAGAGGACCTGACCTGCAGTTAATATAATTTGACTGGCTTCACCGACTTCAGCAGCCCTGCACCAGTTCACACCTAATGAGGTTCTGAACCCATACAAGATTGCACATAAACATACACTCATTTTTGTCATTCCCTTTACTCCCTAGGCAGATGGATGCTTTTGTGATTTTACAAACAAACAAAAACAACTAAATAAATAAATAATACAGGAATAAATCTGGAGCAAGAGAAAAATATTTCTATCTGTGGAAGGATCATCAACCTGTTCTGAGCAAGAGCAGAGTGTCAAGGTGGAATTGAATCCCACTTGGCCTGCTCCATCATCCCCATGTTTATTAGTCTCGAAAAGGGTGGCAAGATTGCCCTTGATGTAGCCAAACCATTTTGACCTGGGGTATCACTTGGAACAGATTTTATGTACAGCAGCTGGAGGACTCCCATTAATTATCAACATGCCTGAGATGGCTCCAGAAAAATGGTCCCCTTGAGTATTCACAGACTTAGGAAAATCTTGTAATATCCAATAAGTTGCCTCTTTTTAATCTGAATACGTTTTTTTTTCAGGAGCATTGTGTTTATTCCTTTATCTTTTTTTGTTCTGTTTTGTTTTTGTTTTTGTTTTCTACAACAGTGCAGTAGTCATTGTCTGTGCAACAACTTTTGTAGTTTATTTTCTTTCTAAATCTCTACCTGTGATTGTATGTTAGTAACATATAACAAGTAACATAAGATACTTGAAGCAAATTGGACTGATGTAGGAATTGACTGCCAGGATGTTAAGGAATAGGGTTCTATTACATAACATTCATCAGTTTCAGATTCTTGACTTTCTGTATCTTAAAATATCTCTCACAGACAGGTTTGCTTTTTTGTTTATTTATTTATTTATTTATTAACTTAGTTAATAAGGCAATTAAATATGTCAGCCTTTTATTCAGATTGTCGCTTCGTTGAAGCCATGCTCATACGAAAGCTTTCTAGTCAAAATGCAGCTAGCAATGCATGGAAATCAGAGCTTGCGTTACTCTATCCTATAAATGAGTGGAGTTGCCATTTTATATTTGTTCAGCTTGTGTACTTGTCCTTCAATATCATTTTTTCAGCTGAAAATGTGAGACACATTTCTTTCAGTGCAAACTTCAATTTGAAAAGTATGTTCTGTCATTTTATTTTTCATAAGAGTTTAAATATTGCCATTTTCTTCTGAAACCTAGGACTTCTGAGTCCAAATTTTGCCTGCATCAATGCTGATGGAGGCAGAACACCGCCTGCAAGACTTACAGGATTGCAGTTTACTGTTAGGCTGGTACTCAAGTGATGATTCTCAGTTTGAAAACCATTGTGTCTGGGGTTGTTTCTCAGCACTGATTTGATGTTAAGTCCTGCATCAGAAGGGTTTGTAATATTTGGCAGCAATCTATTGATTTTTTTTCTATCTCAGGCAGAACTAATTTTCAGTTACACAAATTAGAGAGGGTAGAAAGTGAAAAAAAAAAAGAATAAAACCCCTAAAAAACGTTAAATGTTGTTCATTTCTTTCGGCCATTTCTTTGATCTGTGTTTCTTATCCGTAAGTGGTGTGTCTAATAGGGAACTGTAATATATTACGGAACAGTGAGACACAGAAATCTTGTTTGGCAATCACTACTTCAGCAGAATGAGATGCTGTTGCAACAGGAGGAAAATTATACACCAATTATTTATCCAGTCAAGAAATATTATGCCCCATAACATCAAAGACTTCCACTTATGAAATAATAGAGAGAAGGCAATTCTTTTTTTTTTCTTTTTTTTTTTAGCAAGCTGAAGAATTTTTATTCATCTGAAATACAACCAGCCTAAAGTTTGGGACCTTGTTTAGGATTGTAGTCCCACAGTATCACATGTAGCCTACGTGACTGGTTCTAGGAACAGTCATGAAAAAAAAACAACAGCTGTGTAATGTTTATGTAGATTCAAACGAGTTATTATAAGTAATTAACTCATCCTGTTTCTTATTATTCTTCAAAGAATTTTTTCCTCATTATTGGTAAAATGTTTTCTTCGGGCTGACTATTCCCAGCTCATATGTTTGTTTGTTTTCTGTACTTCTCCTAATCTTCAGTAATCATCCTTATTTTCATAAACTTTGGAACTCTCTACAAGTTTTTGCCCTTCTATCAGATCTTTTCTTGAAAATTTCTCAACTTCTGTGTCTAATCAGAACAAACACTGAAAGCAAAGTCTGAGATTGTAGCAATTTTGAACATCTTATTTCAGTAGTAGGTAGGATTGACAGTCTATGTGTCAGCCTTACTGCGTCTTGAAAATGAAGTCCTCTCTGTTTCATCTTTGGTACAAATTCCAAGGGAATGAATATGCAGAGCTAGCAGAACAGAACTGCTAAAATCTGAATCATCTCTTATTCCAACAACTGCTTTATGCAAAAGGTTAGGACATGAGAAAATGGTGTACCAAGGAAAGGTTACCTTGAAATGAAATAAACTGACAGAGCCCTCCCAGCAAAAATGCCTGGGAATGTGTAACAGGCAGGTAAAGGAAATTCTTTCTGACTGCAGAGGTCCCACAAAGACTAATGAGTTAGCTGTCTTGAAAAGTGCTCTCATTTTATGTCTTTTTTTTTTTTCACTTTCTTTTTGACAGAAAGCCTGTGTAAAATTTGTGGTCTTTTGTGTTTGTCAGTACCAGCCACTGCATGTCCGAGTGTGATGTGTGAGCAAGGATGTGATCCTAGGCAAGGGTCAACATGGGAACTTAGGAGAAGAAAAGAGAATTGTTAGAGGCTGTGACCAGCTGTATTATGGGTTTCATACTAAAAACAAAACTTTCAGGCCCCTGGAACTCGTTTCTTATTTCCTACATTCTCTAAATGGCTATGCAAACAAAGGTCAACTAGATTTCACTTGATACTATCTCAATGTAATGGTTGTCCAACATTTGCAGTTGTCAGGCCTGTTACATAGTGTATAAAAACACTGTGAGCAAATAAACTTTTTATGTCTGGATGCACATAGTTTTAATACAGGTATTATTTTCACAAGATTTTTTTTTCCATCTGTAATAATTTGGCATCTTGTATCTGCTAATCTAATTTTGCATTTTTTAATATGCAACTGAAATGAAAGCAAAGAAAGTAAAGGAAAACTGAGACTTACGTTCAGAATTTCCAGAAAATAAGTATTATTTAGAAGTCATAGGGCTGGAATAAGAAATGCATTCTATGTGAAGACAGTATCAGAAGAAAATGTTCCATTACACAGTTCCTCAAGCAGTCTTCCTCCCTTCCTTAATGAAATGGAACAGTCTATGTCTTTATCACTTGTTCCACTTAATCTTGTTAATGCAGTCTGTTAAGACTTTTGCAGCAGTACAGGTGTGACCACATAA
Organism: Odontophorus gujanensis; assembly: GCA_013399175.1. Lineage (NCBI taxonomy): Eukaryota > Metazoa > Chordata > Aves > Galliformes > Odontophoridae > Odontophorus > Odontophorus gujanensis. The sequence goes on along the minus strand of VXAB01004661.1, from coordinate 132,312 downwards.
AGCATATTCTTCTGCACCTAGGCATTTTATTTATTTACTACAAAATGTGTGATATTCAACACAAAATAAAAACTGAAGCAACTGGTGAGTTCGAATATTTTTCTTCTTTTTTTTTTTTTAACAGTCTGATGTACTTCCATGAAGAATGCATAGGGAAATGTTAATCACACCATACCAAAGCTATCCTTGCTCTTGGAGTTTTACTAAAGATTCTTTTTACTATGTTAAAATATGGCAGATTAAATTGGTGAGTAGACATTTGGGAAGTATAACATTTTTCAGACTGCAACAGATGCAAATCCAAGAATATCTCCAGCTGATTTGATTGCTTTTCAAAAGAAAGAGCAAAGATTTTAAATAAAAAATGTGTAAAAGTGAAAATCCGTAGTGATGATAAAGAAAATATGATAAAATTCAAGACATTCTAAGGAGATAACATTTCTGAGTCATTTCAGGCTGAAATCACTTTTATTGTTTGCTTGTTGTTGTCTGTATGTCTTATCATTTTGCCTTGTAGAAGTTAAATTGTGCCTAAAGGATGGGGGAAGGTATTATAAAGAAAAAGATCCAGAAAAGTGGATCGGAAATTATTCCTTTGACTGTGATGACTGTTGCGTAAAGTCCCAGACCATGTAAGTTAGATCCTCTTTTTTGCTGAAGTTCTGCAATTCCTCTTGAGAATGTTGAATTAGTCCAGATTTACTTAGTACTACTCAGAGCCAGAATCTATACCAATAGAAACACATTTTCCCATCCCTTTTTCCCCTTGGGCATTCAGCTTGATGATCTTCTGTCTTAAAAGAGAAAAAAATAAATGTAGAGAGAAAGTAAAAGCAATTCTCCCATTTTTAAGACAACTTTTGCTAGAGAATCATGCTTATTAACAGAAGAAAAAAATATAAACTATGCTTATGTATTCTTCCCTCTCAACTTTTCGTTGAGCATTACAGTTAGCTATTTTGGCAAGAAGTTTTAAGCTCTGACACATTTCACATAAAAAACTGAATTAATTAGTGGTTTCTCAGGACTGCAAATATGCAGTATATTTAGCTTACTAAAATGTTTTAGTGTGTTAAATTGCATAATGTCTTGTGGTTCACCAAAGTATTGTTAATCAAAGTAGATGATTGTAATAGTCAAATCAGATGTAATTTTCCTGAAGATACAGTAGTAGTAGTAGTAGTAGTAGTACAACTACGTATAATTGTAATTGACTGATAGATTTACAGAGATTCTAGGAATTAAAACTTGTACAGAAATGGGCCTTCTGAAGGAAGGCGGGGGGGGGGGGGGCATAGATGTTGACAAAATCTAATTTGTCAGGGTGCAGAATAACCCTTTGTACTCCATTCTGTTTTGCTATTCTCACACCTTGGTTTGTGGTCCATACTCTGTCTTGATTAGTTATATATTTCTTCACTGGTTATTTCTGAACTACCTTATGTACTCTACTTTATTTTCAGGAATTGATAAAAGCAAACACCAAGAACTGAATTTCCAGAAATGTAATTTTTGTGAAATTCTACTTCTTAGAATAGGAGATATAACTATAAAAAATTCCTATTGGAGATGGTATATTTGGGGAACATTGAGGAAATGGTAGTCAGCTAAGTATTTATATGATTTTGCAGTCATGCATATATAAAGAAGTATAGAGGGGTGTTCAGCTAGTTACAGTAAGGTGGTATAGGCCATCAGCTATGCTAATCAAATAAAGTATCAGGCTAATTGATATAGCATAAGTAGTATCTTTTTATTTTATGTTTGCTTTCCATAGTAGAATACTTATGACATATATCCTCATTTTGCATCATTATTGGATGTGAATATTTTTTTCTGTGTCTTCTCACTAGCTTAATTACATTTATAAGGAGGGGAAAATGTTAAAATTAAAATTTTCCAGATATATTAGTAACTACTAAGTATACTTTAAGAATGTATTTAAGACATTTTAAGTCACATTTTTTTACACTGTAAAGTAAAATGCCATGCTTGGGTACAAGGTCCTCTGAGGTATTATTAAAGGTAACTGTAACAATGATTTAAGTATAAATATACGGATCTATTTTTTAAAGGTGCATTCCATATGTAAAAATTATTGAACTTTCTGTGTACACGACTGCATGCAGTGATTTCTGGACTTTCAGGTGCTTTTTTGTCCCTACTAAAGCTGACGTTTTAAGCCTTGCTTTTTTTCCTGTGAAAACTTAACATGGCAGCAGTTACGTGGGTGTGTTTTAGGTTTGAAATTAAATCCCAGCCTCCCTTCTTACCTTTTCCATTGGTTTGTTTAGAAAAAGAAGACCATTCCTGAGACCTCAATAAAAGTCAGCATATGGTTGAACGTTCAGAACTACTGACTGTTCAAAATACAAAAGAATACATCATTTATATAAGTTATGAGCTGTTGTGAAGGGTAAAATACTTTTCTGTTCTAAGTATCACATAGAGATTTTTCTGTTTCTGTCATATTTTTAATATACTTCTGGTAGTGTTGAACTTAAGCATTTCCAGAAATAAGGATGTACCTACTGATTGATTCTATTTTGTTATCTCATATGATTACAAAGGAAAAATGCTGTAAGTTCTCTGGGCGTTCCAGAATTTGTAGACAACTTTTGCAAGAAGTAAAATATCAGAAACAGAATATTCAAGAGATGGGATGACAGAAGGCAGTTCTGACCCAGCTGGCAATTTCTGTGAAACTACAGTTTTTGTAGGTCCAGCAGCTCTGATTTGTGTGCATCCACAGACTGAACAAGTCTCTTAAATCTTTGATCATACACACTACACTGTAAAATTGCACTTCTATCACTCATCCCACAGGATGTTGCTGTTTCTTTTAGATCTCCAGCCATGGTGTTGCTGCACGTTTTTATTCCCTTAGCACAAGTGCTTGGAAGCAGTTCGGAAGATAAGCATTCGTAGAGGAGGAGTTAAATAGGCTTTTACTTCTGGTTACACTGAGATTGGCTTCAGTCTCTGGTTAGTGGCACTTGAGTCATGAATACTGAAAATGCTGAGTGCCAGTTGCTTCTGTGGCCTGGACTGTACAGTTGTCCTCCTTTTCCTTAATCACCATCTAGATGTGAGAAGGATAAGGCTGTGTGATCCCACGTCCTTAAAACACAAACCTTTCTGAGTCCGTACTCTGCAGCACCTCTGTGCTGCAGGACTTTGTAGCTGCATAGCACTGATCTTTGTATATGTAACACATGTAACAACTGAGGTGTTGAGTACTACCTGAAAATTTCAGTCCACTCACAGCAGTTGGGATGGGCCATAAATATTTACTATGCCACCTGGGCTTTCACTTGCAAAGTCCATTGATAGATTTATTCAAGGAAAAAGAAGATAAAGATGGATTGATGTCTGAAAAAAAAAGACATAATGAGGAAAGAGAATTATTTCTGCTAAACTGCTGCAATATCGTAAAGCATGTAAGGGAAACACTCACCAATTATGACAAATAGGTAGGCAGAGTAAAAATTACATCTGCCTCTGGAAAGAAGTTAGCATATTAAATTTAGGTGTTCAATGAACTCTTTGTATAAGCTGCTATTTTTTGAACACGTGCACATTTGCTCTATAGAGAATTGCATAGAAAAACATGGTCATCACTACTCAAATAACCATCCTGACCAGCTTATATAATCACTGTCTAAAGCTGCTAGAGATTATTTGCAGAACACTGGATCTGATGAGCTCAAATGTAAGATAGCTTGGGTAGTATAATATTTGGGATTACCATAATAATCTCTTTAGGGAAAGTGTGCAGTATCAGCAGAACCATTGCTTGAGTCTTTGAGGGATGTGGAAACTGTACAGTAATACCTCTGCATTTATTATACACTTAAATCTTTCCCTGTGAAGAAGGCAAGTTTCTGAGCTCTCCAGAGGGCCTAGGCTAGGTCTTTGAGTATTTAATTAAATACCTCTGATTTGAACTCACCTAGGGAGCCCAAATTGTTGGCTGGCAACTTGTTTTTTGTTGCATAGTAACTTGTTTTACTGTAGCATCATCCTTTGAAGTTACACACATAATTTCTATGCATATTGAGTTACTAGGAAAGAGTTCATAGGCTAATATAGAAATAATCATCAGTGCAGATTTCCAGAGCACAAGGTGAACTGTCAAAGTTTACCAGCCTTTTGAGCCTTTGTGACCTCGTTAAGCGTAGCTATTCAGAGGTCAGGCTTTGAGCTGTAGACTCTGGCAGAAAAGTAATGTTCATATTTTTGAATCTGAACACTAGGATGTACTTGGTCTTTGCTTTCCATCACTGCCTTGCACAATATGCAGTGGAGTTCTGCTTACCTTTTCCCTTACTGCATGAGAACAAGGCAGTTTCCTGTTAACTNGTTTTGTTGAATACTGGACTTCCACCGACAAGAAACAAAAACAAACAAGAATAATTTAAAAATAAAAAATAAAATAAGCAATATTTTTGTGTAGAATCCAGCAGCTGATAACTCTACCACTCTCTTGTAATAACACCATGGAAGTGCAGCTTTTTGGTTAATTTACTGTAGGTATTAAAGTCATTAAAATCATCAATTCTGCACAAAACAAGAAACAAACAAAAAAGCCACAAACAACTGACATTCCAAATTAAACGTGTATCAATTATATAACAACATTGTGTCTGTACTCTTAAAACCCTCTCTTCCTCACAACCATCTTCATTCCTCAGAGAATCATCCAGCCTTGCACATCTTTCAGCTTTTCTAGTTGATTAGCATAATGAAATTCTGCTCTTAGCAATTATCCTTGCCCTGTCTTAAGCCTGAAGTCTTTTGCTCCTATTTCAGGTGAGATAAAAACCTAGAGGCCTAAAATCTATTTATTTTTTTTTTAATTTAAAGAAAACATCTTTGGCCTAATAAAGGGTAATATATCTAGCTGAAAATCTCCTCTGTATACCCAAATCATCACAAATATAACAAATAATTACTATTCATAAATTGTTAAGTAAGGCTGCTAGGTCCATTGTAGTTAGGAAAGAAAATAAAGGACATCTGAACAAAACATACATGTATATTAATCTATGGTTAAAGTGATAAGAAAATGTCCCACTGAATTTTTTTTTCCTTGTAATTTCATCTTCTCAACTGATTGTAAAGACAGTAAGCCAAGACAATTATTTCCAGGTTTGTTCTCAAATTGGTATGTAACAAAAAAGATACAAAAAGATGAGGTTATAGAAGCAGTCTGGATATTACCTTTAGCACTGAAGCAGCCATAATGATGTGAACTTGTGTTATTTCATCTGTCTATTTCAAAGCACTAGACAATGGTCTGTAAACGCTATTGTGGTCATCAGAAACTTATATAAAATGTCATCCAAAATACAGATCCACAGTTTGGTTATAAATATTTTTCTATCACATATGAAACCTTCAAAAAGGCTGATATTCAACACGTCATTTTGAAACTTCAAAACATTTGTCTGTAGGCATTGTAATGCCTTCTTCTAAGGTATTATCCTGACTTTTCTGTCTGAAAAAAAATAATAATAATACTAAGTCACGCAATAAGGTTACATGTTCTAACAGTCTTTTTTGTTTTATTCACTGAAAAAATAAAAGAAAAACAAAAAACATTTTTTTTTTCAAGTCTTTTTCTCCAGGTCTCTTTAGGATAGCCATACAGTAAAGGGCTGAGGTGATCTGTAAAATGAGCTGATATACAATTCTGTGCTTTTCTTTTTAGCATTGTTGTTGTTTGGGGTTTTTGTTGTTGTTGTTGCTTGTTTGTTTGTTTTATTTTGTTTTATTTTGTTTGTTTGTTTGACTTATTTTGTTTTTTTTCTTTGTTTGTTTTGTTTTTTGTCCTGGGAATCATAAAAGAGGAAGGACAAAAGAAAATGTGACGTGAAAAAACCTTCCAAGTGACATTGATTATAAGCTAAATGAACTTCAGCTGAGACTGTGAGACCATGAAAGAAATCAGATATAACAACAGTGTGGATATATGGGAAAGACAATTTTTTTAGCAGTAATCTATCACTGCTATTTTGAGTGATGATCTATCAGTTTTCTTAATGTCCAACAGCCAGGGCTACCACTTTCCTTGAAATTCATGGTAAGCTGTTACAAACCATGTATAGATAATTCTATCATGTGTACTCCATGAGACTAAGAACTGCTGCTTTTGGGGAATCTCCGTGTCTCCACATATGAGCAGTAGGACGGGCAGATTTGATAATCATCAGCCTTGCAATAATGCACTGGGCTGGGTGGACCCAGCAGTCATCATAGATGGCACCAGAGCAGGGATCCAGGCATGTATGTATCTCTGTGTATACATGCTACAATTTTACAAAGCAGGTGTTTTCCTGAGTGAGTTCCATCATGTCTCTTCATGCTAATGGGTCATTTATGGTATGGCTGACAACAAACATGTAACTACAGACATATTAATTAACATTACCTGGCATTATTAGCTTACTTAGATGTTGTTCATAATGCAGCTCTCATTGTATGAGGTACAGAAGAGGCTGGAAAATGTAACTAGTATCCTCATCTGCACTTAGAATCTTGCTGTAGCCTCAGAACAGCTAATTTTGGTGGCAAAGAAGATATCGAGTTCTACTTGGCAGCGCTGCCTGTAGTGGAAGCTTCTATTGGTGGTAATATGGAAGGATAAACTTGTCACACACACCAGGATGAAAAAAGGAGAGCTGGCAACTGGATAAGAAGAATTAATGTATTTGATCTGAAATCATTTAGGGATAAAAAATATGAAATACCTCTGGGTCATTTTACAATTATTTTTCAAAGAACTTCTTTTGAAATTTTGGGGAAATCTTAGACTGAGAAGGTACTATTATTTTTAACACTGGTGTTCTGATTGGCTTTGGGATTTCCACACGTAATTCCACCTGGATCAAGAAATTATGGAGAAGATTTCTTCTTCAAAGTTTGTTCTCAGTACATTTTAGTATGCTCTTTTGATCAGGAACTAAATATTAAAAGCTCAAGTTTTTGCTTTTTTTATTTTTTTTTTCCTTGAGACATAAGCTTCAAGTTTAATTATAATCGTGTTTCTCCTGAATGAAGTTCCTCAGATATTTAACTGAGATTCAGGCCTTGTTTTCTTCTTGTCAGACAACCTATGGATGTAAACAGCAGTCCTCATAATTATACTGTAGACCTATTAGATGCCTTGTTGAGTTTTGATTTTGTTTCATTATGAATTCAGAAAATAACTGTGTAACCCCTTTATTCCTAATTTCACCAAAATAACAATTATTGATCTCTAGTTAATGCTCTACTTTTAAAATAATGAATTTTGTGCTAGTGAGTGTGTTTTTATGATAATGAAGAAAAAAATTCCTGTAAGCCTTTTTCTTTTGGGGCAGCATATGACAAAATAGCTAATGTTTCATATTTAAAGGGTTCATTTCAAATGTATAAGAAGATTTTGTATTTGCTTCCTTAATAGAATTTTGCTCTTCCTGTTGTCCTGAGAGAATGAATTATGTTCCAGGTGGTAAACATATTGTGTGTGGATTATTAATTCTAGTCATGTTGAATTAATTAATTTTCACTGTGGCTTTCTAATTTGTAGGATATCATATAAATGTATAGGAAGATCCCTATCTCAGTGAACTTCAACCTGAAGTATAAAGTAGGAGATGAA
>VXAB01004661.1:102862-124649 GCA_013399175.1 Odontophorus gujanensis | reverse complement strand
TATAAAGTAGGAGATGAATACCACTGAGAGGATGTGGTACTGATGAAAGAAGTTACTGTTGGTGATAAGGAACAATCACGATGCAGCATATATCCGAACATTATTAATGGTTTGGGTGATGGTGGTTTTGCAGACTTTTATTGAGTGATACATCTCAAGACAGGTTGAAAACTGAATGTGCTTGTTGAAAAATTGAACAAATGGACAGTTGAGAACCTGTGTTTTTGCTTGAAAAAGGCAGAAGCTGTTATTCTTCCACACATTATTAAAGTAGATGGGTAAGAAGGCAAGTGGAAAGACTTTTAAAGCGCAGATAAGTAGTTTTGCTGTTATATGCTTCCTCGTTGGAGGAAAATAAGTTGTTTCTGTATGCTGCAGAAAGTTTTCATTATGGCAACTTCACTATTAGTCAGTCCCCTTTTTAATTCCATGTTCAGGAGTCAGTATTAAATCAATATATTTTATACTTACGATGAATTCAGAAGTGAGCTACTTATTTTGTAGCAGCTATTGTTATGAGAAGGATATACAGTTTACTATACTGCTGACCTGAGAGGAGAAGGAAAGAAAAACAAAGTGAAATTACAGTTGTCTGAACTAAGATACAATGTGAAAATGTGTGGTAGTCCCTGACAATCATTAAATCTGCAAAAGAAACCCGGTACAGTGGGTGTTAATTACAGTAATTCAAGATGTTTTGGGGAATGCAGTGTCTTCTTTTTCATCAGGACAGTACAACTAATGACTCAAGTTTTCTGTTACAAATCCTTAAATTGTTCTGCTGTCTTATGAACAAACAGAAATGCGTAGCAGGCAACAGCAGAATCTACTTCTCCAAACTTCCTCAAGTGCTTTCTCTGTACTAAAGATGCTGCATTTTCTGTGAGCTTTCTAAGGAGTCCTGGTAACAATTTTATAGAGATCCTCTATTTACTAATTTATAGAATGGTTAATTTTGAATAAGAGTTTGAATTAATTGATGAATTGCAAGCCTGGTGTATTTATTTCATATTAATTGAAATCCAGAGCTGTAGCATTTAGTGACTCAATCCAGAAATATTTATCTCAAGTGTACTGTTTATAATTGCAAGTCACGTATGGAATTATTGATTGCTCACAGTAACGAGCACTCTGCTAAATGCAATGTGTGTCACAGGATCAATACTTCTGTCTCTGTTCCTATCACTTACAAACAGTATATGCAAGTCACATTAAAAGTACCTTCAAACTGTTTTTATTTTTTTCTTCCCTTGTCATTACTTTTCCTCAAGATCTCTTCATCTTGTCACAGTAGTCTCTGCCTCTGACATTGAGATATGTCTTTGAACTTTTCAGTGTAAAACAGTACATTGTCCCAGAGCCTATCCTTGCACCCTCCACTTGACTCTGAAGCAGATACCTGTGAGCAGTGGCTTCAACTGTCTTCTGAAAAAGCAGTACCTGAGGGTGGATGTTGAAACATTTTAATCACTGTGGTGGGAACAAGGAACACAAAATTTTGAATGAGAACATCTTGACAAAATTACCAAGAAGCTGAGGCTGTATTCTATGTGGAGTTTCCTTCTTTATGTGTTACGTAGGATGGCTAGTCCATTTTAACTTCATAAGTAAATTTACATCTCTTAGTCTGCAAAAACAAAACAGGATACAGATACTAATCCCAAAACTGTGGATGACATAGAAAATTGCATTTCTAAATATGAACTTTCTTAAGCTCAAGGACAGCCAATATTTCTGCCTGGGCTACCTTCACCCAAAATATATTAACAATAACAAAATATATTAACAATATATTGATTTACGTAGAAGAGGCCTGTTAATGTTCGCCTTTAGTGTTTACCTACTCAAAGTAATACCCATGGAATGGGAGGTGTAAGTACCTTTCCGTGGCAAGTGTGATTCTGAATGTTCTGGTTGTTTAACTTCAAGGTGGTAGGAAGGAACTCCTAGAAATCTGGTCTCCTGAAAAGAGTCAAAAATAGTATGGGCAAAATCCAGATTGTACCATTACATTGCCACGACATCCACAGCACAACTATGTTTAGTGCATATCTTATTTAGTGCCGTCACTTATAAATAAGTTTTCTCCAGCATTTGTAAACTTCTTGTGTTCCAGAAGATTTGAAATGAAATGCTTGTTTTAGGATGAACATCTGGATTATTACCTTGTTTCCCTGACTACCAATCCATCTTGGGGTTGAACGTACTCAACCAAATTACTAATGGCTAGCAACTCTTGTCCTCAGGGTTGCTCTGTTCTGGAAGATCTCAGCTGAGCTGCCCAACTATCTGATGAGCAACTAACGTTGCAGTGAACTGCTGCTACTGTTATCCTGAATATAGAATATGTACTCTTGATTTTGGCTGGGATTGAGTCAGTTTTCTTCATAGTAACTGGTATGGCTCGTGCTTTGGATTAGCAATGAAAATGAAGTTGATAATGCAGCAGTGTTTTGTTTGTTGCTGAAACCTGCTTGCACTGAGCAAAAGACTAATCTACTTCCCATGATGCTCCACCAGCTTGTATGTCTGGATGTGTGCAAGAAAGGGGGCAGAGACATGATCATTACAGCTGACACCAGCTGAGCAAAAGATCCTGTCTTACCTATGACATTGTGCTTAGCTATAAAAACTGGGGGAAAAGAAGTAGGAGAGGGAGTTAGGAGTTTTGGTGTTTCCATTCCCACGTAACCATTACATAGTGATGAAGATGTGCTTTCTGGAAGTGGTTTAACATCTGCCTGCCAGTGGGAGGTAGTGAATGAATTATTTTTTCTTTGCTTGCACATGCAGATTTTGCTTTTCCTATTAACCTGTCTTTTATCTCATTCCATGAGTTTTCTTACTTTTTTTATTCTTTCCCCGTCCAATTTGTGAGCAAGATGCTCTGTGGGGTTTGGCTGTGTATGGTGTTTAAACCACAAGTGACACTGACCAGCAGTACTAAGTAAGCATGATACTCATTCCAAGTAAGAATTGAGGAGAACAATGAGATCTCACAGAGGAAAACAAATCACTGGAAAGAACATAGACTTTTTGTTTGTTCTCGATGCTTCTTACTAGAATAAGGCACAAGCCTGACCTACATTTAGGAGTGTGTGCTCTTACAGTTTAGACAATGGAAACTCACAGGATTCTAAGTAAATGAGGGAAGAAAATATCTATGTTGGAAAAAGAAAAAAAAAAAAAAACATAGAAAATAACAATTTCCTAATCATTTAGTTTATAAAGGGATTTGAAACACATTCATACTCAAACATACTCAAATAGCACTGACTCTGCCATCACATGTCCACTGTGTACTTAACCTCATTCTGTGGGTCTTACCTACCTCTGCCCTGATTCTCAAGCAAATAATTGACAAGGGGGAGAGATTAAGTGGTCATTTGCGAGTTCATCTCTGCCAGTGAGATTGTTACCTTTGTATGTTTTTAACCCGTAATCTGAAAGATATGAAAGCTTCATTGCCTCTACAGGCTGAAAAATGCATCAAAACATACCATGTAAAAGCACCGTAGCAAAATGAAGAATAAAGTCATGAATATTGTAAAAGTGTGAGTAAGAAGAATCTAGATGATTATTTAGAATCTCTAATGACTGTCATTAGAAATAATGATGATGAAATTAACAAGTAAAAACAAAAGAGTAGATTATGAGAAAAACTGTCTAATCATGAGATAGCTTAAACTGTTGAAGAGTTTTGTGGGGAGTAGTCAGTACATAATGTGAAGCAATTAAAATCTGTGAAATCAAAGCATTCAGAAACACACAGAACAATGAAAAGCAGTTTTAGATTTTCAGAGGAGGGGGAAGAAGTGTGTGAAGGAAGAAAGAAATGAAATAGAATTATATACTCAAAATGTTTGTCTTATTTTTCAGCACAAATTGAAGTGATACCATGCAAAATTTGTGGTGATAAGTCCTCTGGAATACACTATGGAGTCATCACATGTGAAGGCTGCAAGGTATGAGATTTTAATACAGCATAGTCATCAGCATCTGCACTAGCCTCAGGCACCTGTGTACGTAATAATACACTCCTACACTCTTTCAAGCAAGTAACACCAAAGGCCATAAAGCCTGCTGCTTATATACATGCATTTCATGCCTAATTTTACTGGTTGCTCTCCTTTTCATCAATAGCCTTTAGAGTTACTTCCTCTTTTGAAACAAGAATTAATCGCATCTGATGCAGTACAAGTGCTGATAGAAAGGCTGGCAACTTGAAGTCGCACATATTAAATAAGCTTGAGAACTGGATTTGTTACTTTGTTTCCTATACAATCTGAGCAGCATTAGAAGTTGTTGTGATATCTCAGTTCAACATCTTAAAAGCTTACAGGTGTCAGTTTAGTCCTATTGTATACTCTTTGTACTCTTTTCAAGCCAAATTGTGATCTCCAAAAGAAAAAAAAAAAACAACACCACCTTATATTATGACATTATGGGTAGTGTAAAAGGATCCTTTGCTTTCTTCCTTATAGGCTCCAGCACAGTGGAATTGTTTGGAACAGGAGGCTAGACAAAAAAATAAAATAAAAGCCAACAACCATATTAGCATATTATCCCAGACATTGGCTCAAATAACTTTTATCAGACACCAAGCAAACACAAGAAAGGTTTTCATTTACAATTTTAGAAAGACTTGCTTTTTGTTATCTAAGGAATTTTACCATTGCTTATGGAACAGCAGAATTTTATACTACACATTGGTATTTCAGGACCGACTGTAACAATGAAGCTGTAAAGATGAAGGGCAGCATCTCTGGTTTCTTCTACATAAAAACTCACAAGCTGGTACTTTCAAAAGTGGACAGATATTTGCAGAGTGAAATAGCTACTTAATGCTTTATAATAATTAAGAACAACTAAAAACTCTATAAACTGTGTACAGTCATTCACAAAACAATGTGTTTAATGTCAATACTTTAACAATTTTAAATGAAGTGCTTACCCTGTGTGGATGTCTTATTGTGAGACTGGACTGGAAATAAGCATCTTCTTATGACAATTACATGCAAAGGAGCATCTTGACTGTCTCCAGCCTCTGCAGAGCACTGAGGGGTAGTCTCCTGTAGATGTGATCAGGGTTAATGCCTACCCTTGTGTGTGCCTCAAGGGGAGACAATACCGTTAGCTCTATGTGGGGACCACTTACTGAGATAAAGAGCTTTTCTTCCACTTAGAGCAGTTTTAAATCTATGGGTTTTGTGCCAGTTTCGCAGTATCAGATCAATTAGTCTAATGCTGTTTTGCAAGCCTCTTGTGAAAAAAGATGTCCAACAGAAGGCATCTTCCTCTGCAAGAGCTCTCTCTTAAGTTAAGCACTATCTCAGGCAGTGCTACACTGCTCTTGTTTGCCCAGCAGTTAGGTAAGTATTTGTTTTGCCCGCATATTAATGACTGGTCATCTCTAGCTCCTTTTGTCTGAATGCATTAGAAATCTGAACTAATTATGAGAAAGAGAATTACAAACGAGGCCAGAAGGGCTTCCACAAGACTGCGCTCATTGAACCAGGCACCAGAGGGCCTCAGTGTTTTGGGAAATGGCATCGGAGGATTGCGCTCCCTCTGGCAATGCTACAGACTCCAAGGGACAGAAAATCCTTTCACTCCTTGTCTCTGCATTAGTTCTGCCACTGCAAATGCATATCATAACTGCTTAAGGGGCATTGTAAATGCTACAGCAGTTCCACACTGCACGCCTGCACAGGCTGAGCAGTGTGCTGGGCCCACTAAGGAAAATGGTGGCTCTGCCAGCTGTCACCACAGACAGGGTGAAACTCGAAGACGTGTTTCCATCCCATTATCTCTGTGACTCCTCCTTTTGGTGAGAGTCCTCTTGTCATCCACGGCACAGCAAAGATCTGGAGGACAGTTTGTGTGACTATTCCCTTCTCAGGCTGACTGTCAGTGATGGATAAAGTGAACTGTTAAGATGCAGGAAGACGTGTTGTCAGTACTGGGAGTAGTGGAAAACTTGTCTTTACTTCCTTAACTCCTCTGTAATGAATTATGTCCTGCTTCCCCAGTGTGGTATTATTCCCAGTAAATATAGTTAATGTTATGTAAAGATCTCCTAACATGAAATGAAAGGTTTCTCTGTAAGAAAGCACAAGAAAGCACTTAGATCTTTGCTGAAAGAAACAAGCACAAAAGTCTCCTTGGAGAAATAAATTACCTGCTGTAGATTAACTTCATTATGTAACCCTTGATTTTTTCCTAAGAGGGGCAGCGATGGAAAAAAAAAAATCTTGTAAGAGATCAAACTTAATGGGAAAGAAGAAAACAAACAAATTCTTGTGAGAGGAGGGCAGCCTTAATGGATACAAACAGTACTACATGATAAGACACAGTTGATACTAGATGGTAGTGTGGGATATTTTAACATCATTTAACTCATTTGGTCTCTCAAATCCATATCACATCAGAGCTGCTAAAATCTAAAGCAGAAAATGTTCTTCTTGCCAAAAACAAAATTGTCTGTAAAGTTCAACAAGTAGATAAGAAATATCTGCAGTTGTCATCCATATAGCAATAGCATTAAGCTCGTCTCCACTTCTAAAAGAAGTTTGGTCAACTAGAATCAGGTAAATCTATAATGAACTTTCCCTGAGTGCTGTCCTAAAGGATATCCATGCTGTTAACCGTGCAAATCATAAACCTTCATTTAGTAATCACTGTATACTGTAATCACTGATAAAGCCATCATGGGCCAGATGAAGTAAGCCTCTTTGTGACCATCAGTCTCTAGAACTCTCTCTCCCATCTCTTCAGCAGAACATCATGCCTATTCCCCATTGTTACTGACATCTCATGCCACCCTAATTTGCTTTTCAAGGACTGAAGTGTGACTACGGGTGCTACCTGTAGCAAGAAAATGGAATCCTCTGACAACATCACCCTGTCGTTTTCCCACTCCCTCCCCCTTAAACCCACAAGAGTTGTAAATTCCATCCCTTATTAGTATCTTCTGTCAGCCTGAACGAAGATAACAACATTTTTGCCTGGTGAGTGCAGTCAGCTCTTGCTTTCTGGCTCCACTGAGAGCTGTTTACAAACCAACACGGAAAGTCACAACCACTTTGGTGTCACTTCTCCCTGTGACTAGTGTAAGTGCAGTAATGATGCTTTCCCTTCATAGCTTCTTGCAGTGGCTGTACCATCCTTCATCTCTCCCACCATACAGCCATTCAGTTACCTTTTTCTAAATCTGCTGTTCGCCAATTAATTTCTTTTCATTGTTTCTCCTCTCCCTCTCTCTCAAGAAATTGATCCTCCTGTGATTTTACAGGAAAGAATATTATAAAATGCTTTCTCCCTGGTTTCATTTTTCTTTTGATCTCTGCCACTTCATGTCATCTATACAGTAACAGTACCTCTCAGTGTTGTTTGTAGCATTAAAGAGTTCATAAGTCGTTAAGTATGAGTTCTCACCTTCTGGTATTTAGCCAAATAGGCCAGCAGCAGGCCAGAAAAACCCTTTAGGATATAGAGTATCTAACTATTTTTAATAGATTAAATGGTTAATGTTGCATTCAATTGACATGGAAAATATCTTTACTTTCTCATGGTAGTGTCTAAGGGTGTTGCTTTCTCCTTTGTGTGTCGGATTTACTTGATACAGTCATTAAGTCCTAGTGCTTTTGTAATGTTTGAATTTGAATTACTTTTCACTCCCAAAGTGTATGGTCGCTCCAGATCAGATCAACGTTTCCCAGATTAAATTAAACAGTAGACTTCAGCTTCTAATGCTGTACATAGCTAGTGCCAGATGTTAGAAGTTTATTTCAATAAACATAGAAAATAGTCAGAACAAATACTTTAATGTTATCTGTTTACCAGTGCTGACAAGCTTCTCCTCTGTGAGGGGCAAGAATTAGATGATACAAGGTAGTTATTACACATACATTATATATTCTGTAACTCTTTATTGCTTGTTCTTTAACAAGGTAGTATTATATTCTTCACTGAACAATTAAAGATCCCCCTTATGAGGAGTTAATGCTCTTTAATCTCACTGTACAAGGCTAGTTTACATGCAGAGCCCTAGCGAAAATAACATTATGCTACATGAGAGTTTGCATGGCTGTGTGTCCTTGTGTTTGTGTGTGCGCATGCACATATACTCACATGGTAATGCTCTGTCTCTCTTCCTCATTTCCACTAGGGATTCTTTCGGAGGAGCCAGCAGAACAATGCCTCCTACTCCTGCCCAAGGCAGAGAAACTGTTTAATTGACAGAACCAACAGAAATCGTTGCCAACACTGCCGACTGCAGAAATGTCTTGCCCTGGGAATGTCTAGAGATGGTAAGGAGTCAGATTCCTGCTTCATGTCTAAATCTTCTGAAACTCTTCTCTGCCGTCTTACTTAAACTCCCTGTAGATTTCTAGGAAAAGAGAAGCTCCTTGATCTGTAATGTACACACTGTGAGAGACATATCTTTGCCATTCAGTTAACAATGGAGGCTATTTTCATGAAGTGGGTGGGAAAATAGCAAATTTGGAAGCAGTGTTAGGTTGGAAGTGAAAGAGTTGGAAGAGGAGTGCATTGTTCTGATATAACAAAACTTATGTCTGGAAAGATGGATTTATATTCCAGATAACTTTCAAGAAGCATCCTTTCCTTGACATCTCTAAAGGTCAGTGGCAGTGCATATGCAGTTTAAAAAGAAAGGTACACCTTGATAATATTAAGGTTTTTCACCTATTTGTTGCATTCAAAACACTTTGACTAAGCATTTTGCCTTGAGAAAAAAAAAGCATTTCGCTGGTGCAGTGCTTCTGTCCATGCCTGGATCTATAGGAGAAACATTTCATTGCTAATGCAGTGGCTTTCCAGCTCACAGTAGCTTTTGAAACAGTCAGAAGGTATTGAGAAGAGAACATTCCATCTCTGGAGGCAGGTTACATTTGCGTTAGCAAGGCTTCATTACCTGGCAGCATTGGTCTATATTAAAAAATGTTTCTAAAACTTGTTCTTTGGAATTAACAGGCATTGATGAAGTTACTTAGACTTATTTCTTTAGGTAGTTCAGAGTTTATAAACTTGCTTAACTTTTGTAGTATTCTTTTCTTACCTCACTGTGTTTTGTGTCTCACTGATACGATGAGCTCACCTGTCTCACCAGACTGAGAAGGGCATTGCTTTACCTTTAATTCATGGATTTCTTTTGGCCCTTGCATGCAGTACACTTTGACACCTTAGTTGCTTCTTCCTAGAGAGCATTGTATTAATATTTCAGTAATTTAACAGCGTGTACTTTCCCACTAAAAGTAATACCTTCCAAATATTTGAGATTTCACGGAAATATTTAACTCACAGCATTGTCTTCCCAACCTATAACACAGGGACTGCTGCATACAAAGAGAGATTCCTCTGTCAGCATCACTTTCTTCTCTCATTGTTGCTGTGAGAGAGTGTTTATGCTTAATGATATGGAGAGCTCTTGCAAGTTTAAAATAGCCTGTCTGGGTATTCTTTTTTACAGAAAAATTGAATGTGAATTTTACCTCTCAGCCATGTAACAGATTCATTTTTATCATGCAGAGGCAGGATGCTAATTGACAGCAGCTGGAGAATCCAATTAATGAATATATAATGAGAATAAACTGTGGGTGTTTGTTTTTATTACTGAGGCCCTACATTTGAGGAAAACACGCAGTTGTATTTTTCAAAATCCAGTCATAATGTATAGTCCATAACAGTGTGTGATGCAGTGTGGACTGGTTGCAGAGCAGCCATAGTGTATGTGAGGTACTCACAGACTGTGTGGCAGGCTGCAAGTAAGCTGAAGCTAGTGACAAAAACAAAGTACATAGCACTTCTCAAAGTAAAGAAGTGCAAATAAATTGAAAAGGCTACCATCCCCTCAATTTTATGCTATTTCTTTCTAATACTGTTCTCTTCCTTTTCAGTTTTTTGTTGTCATTGTTTGGGATTTTTTGTTGTTGATGTTCAAATAAAAAAATATATTGTTATGACCATATGTAGGCTCAGAATCTTCTGGAGGACTATAACAGAAATGCAGTCAAAATGGGAGCCAAGCCACTAATATGTGCTGATGATTCTGAACTGATCTCCATTACAAGTGAACAGGAAACAGCACTGGAAAATAGTCCACATAATATGTAAAATACGTATTTTCAGAGAAACGTCCTCCTGTATGTTCTCTGATAAATTCTGCTGAATGTATCTAATTGACAGATCTCACTTGTCTGAATGCATGATTAATAGCTACCGCTTCTCTGAGATCTCAAGATCTAGACCAGTAGAAGGCCAGAATTTAAAGAGAGAGAGGGAAAAAAAAAGGAAAAGATAATCATCTGCGACCCACTGTGCATGTAGGCTGTGGATTTACTCCTTGTAGTTCCACAGCAATCAGACTGGCTTTTGTGAAATTTTCAATCTCAGTGTAGTGAGCCCTATTCCTGGGGAGAGTGGTTTGCACTCTGATGTTTTCCTACCCTTCTCATTAGAAGGAATGCATGGATTTTGTGCATGGAGATTATGTAAATTGATTGTGTAAATCCCTGAGACTTCTCTCTGAAAAAGATGACATTCATTTGTGCTGTTTACCTTCCAATCTGCTATTTTCCTCTAGGCTCTAAATCTAACCTGCAAGATTTTTTTAAAAGTGCGAAGATAACACCCCATTGAAAAAATGTGATAATAGGGCTGTAGGGCTTGTTTTCATCCAGAGTACTAATCCTTTTAGCGCACAGTTTAAAGGTTTTGTGGAAAGCTGGTAAAATGCAATGGTTATAAGTCTTCAGACTGTGTGTTTCATACAACTCTGGGTTGTATGAGATAAAAACAAAAAAGGTGCACTGACTTTTTAACATTCACAGTAGAAAGTGAGTTGCCTGACTGAGGCCCTCCTGTCAAATAAGAATCATTGTCACCTTGTAAATCCAAGTACATGATGGTTTCTCCTTTCTGAGATGAATATAGAATAAAGTTTTGCATTCTTTCTCCTTCCAAAAGAAAAAGATAAGTTTCCATAGCAAAAGTGATGCTAAAAGTGGATATCAGGGTAGTGGTGGTATTGAGGGGAATGGAGAAGAAAAGAGAAATGACAATGGCTTGCACTGTGCTTTGCTTTTCAGCTGTGAAATTTGGAAGAATGTCCAAAAAGCAGAGAGATAGCTTGTATGCTGAAGTGCAGAAGCACCAGCAGCGATTGCAGGAACAGCGGCAGCAGCAGAGCGGTGAGGCAGAAGCCCTTGCCAGGGTTTACAGCAACAGCATCAGCAACGGCTTGGGCAATCTGAATAACGAAACGGGCAGCACCTACTCAAATGGGCATGTCATCGACCTGCCAAAGTCTGAGGGTTATTACAACGTGGATTCTGCCCAGCCTTCTCCAGATCAGTCGGGTTTAGACATGACTGGAATCAAACAGATAAAGCAGGAACCTATCTATGACCTCACCTCCGTACCAAACTTGTTTACCTATAGCTCTTTCAACAATGGGCAGTTAGCTCCGGGGATATCTATGACTGAAATAGGTAAGGAAAACTATTATTTCTCAATTGTAATGTCTAAATATAAGCTAAATTATAATATTGTCTTTATTTAAATATTATATAAGCATTCTATATGTATTCATACAGTAATTAACCGTTCACAGTCATATATTTGCAAACACATATACAGGGACTAAAGGAAAGAAAATCAATCTGACAGTAATTACACAGTGTAGAATCCCTTCTGTTATTAACAAACTGCATTTTATTCAGATTCTTAAGCTAAGCAGTTATGTTCCCATTTATGAAATGTACCCGACAAAGCAGGTGATAAATCAATAAGAATCAAGTGATAATTAGTATTAAGTCACTTGCTTCAAATGAGCACATTATGAGGAGGCTCTTTGGCTAGACAGCCATATTCTTGTCAACCGTCAGAATCTCCATAGAATCTAATTCATTGTCACCAATTCCCTACTTCTGGTATGTAGATGTACATGCAGAGCAGTCTGATCTCATGAGGTGCACAAACTCAGCTAGGGTGAGGGTAGTTGGAGAATATCCCCACTGTTCTGCTTGAATGCCTTGGAGAAGTGTCTGTCCCTTCATTTCTTCTTTTAAAAGTTGCCAAGAAACCTTTCTGTCAGATAACACAGTTTGAAAGACTACAGGTGATCCTGTGATTTCTGTAAGTCTACTGCCTTTAGTCTCAAGCTTGACTAGGGATACTACCTCTCTGGTAAATAAATGTAATGAGAGATTTGCAACCTAATTTGGCACTTTCCGCCTTAACAAGTAAAGTAGGCTGATTCAGCTGTGGTTGAGGATATAATCAAAGGGCAACACTTTTCTAATGAGATTTAATTAAAAGGAAAGAGGAAGGAAAAGAAGGAAAAAAAAAGATGAAAAGATGTTCAAGAGCACTCATAACAAAAAACTAATGTCTTACTATAAACAACTTCTTAAGCTCTTAGCTGGCCTTACTGCCTCATGAATGTATGCTTAAATGTGTAAATGTAACAGTTAGCCCTGGAGATTTGACTTGTCACTGTGCCCATGTTGTATTCCTGTGACATATTCTATGTCAGGTTTGGTTTACGCTGTCTTATGAAGACCTATGCACACAGTACAGCAGTACTGAGGATTAGTGGAACATTTTCTTCATCTTCCTTTTTAGCTTTTCTGGTTATATGAACAGTACTCAAAAGGGACTTATACTAGCCATGTCCTGGAGCAGTGGTTAGCAGGACAAAGCTGAGAAACAATTTCAACAGTTACAAGAGCTGTTTCTGTGTAGCATCCTGTACCAAATGGCAATGTTTCTAGAGATAACTAAGAAGGTATCAGAAATACAACCATTCTGATAATCTAATTATAGAAGTGAACCCAACAGAGAAAAGATGGCCGTGACTTAGTCTGTAGTGACTAAAGGATTTCACTGAAATCAGTGATACCTTCTGACTTACAGAGGTTCAGGGAAGCATTTAACATTTACTTCTTTCAGGATCACCTAGAAACAATGCATCACTCTTAAATTTTCACCCACCTTTCTGCTATTCTAGATCTGAGACTCATTACTCTAAACCTCAGACCACGTTTACCAGTCTTTCATCTTCCATATCATCAAACCAGTGTTCTCGAGCATAGAAAGGAGGAAAAATCCCTGGGCACAGACAGTGGAACATAGCTAAGTCTCTGAGCCAGCAGTAGAAGTGAGGTGCTGGGATTTGTTTCTCATCTATATAAAATTGAAGATTGGGCTCCTCTGCAGCTAGGTTTTACTTGAGTTCTGTTTGTATGCCATTTAAGGTACCTGCAGCAGAGAGGTAAGGGTATTTATGAGAGATAATGTAGTATAACAGAACTGACACAAACACTGCTAAAAAAAAAAAAAAAAAGATGTATCATAAAGAACTAGGATTAATATAGAGGGAGTTATATTTTCAGTGTTTATAAACAAACAGAAAACATCTTTTAATGCTGGAATGTGTTGTGGGAGCACCTGTATAGCTGCAGTCCTGCAGTCAAAGAAGGAAAACTCTAAGCAGAAGGGTGCATTGATTTCATATTAAAATTAGATTTAATTTAACTGTAGCATTATATCTTACTCACTCCAATGAGACTTAGGAATAATGTCAAATCATATTAAGTAGAAGTTATGGTTTTAAGTGGTAGGTGAAATCATAGAGAATGTAGGAGCTGGAAAAGCTGTACTGCATTGATCCTTGTACCTGACAGAAATTTCTTATACTTCCCTGTCTGATGACATACTAAACTGTTGTTTTAAGTATCTAGGTAATGTTAGTTCTTTTCCTTATTTAAGACTTTCTACAAGATTTAGATTTCCAGCTTTTCTGCTCCTCAGGTTTCACATTCGTCAAATAGACACATTTTTAAGGCAGTATCTCGCCACTTACCCGATCTTGACTGAATGCAGTACTTCTCATAAAGACGTGTAAGAATCCTTCCAACCATGAGCTTCTTAAAGTTTTTTGTAAACTTTCCTAGGCATACTTTTTCACAGGCAGTCCAAAATGGAAATAGCCTTTGCAGCTTCTACATAATATGCTAACAAATATCTGCTTCACTTTGTACTCTTTTAGTGTTACTGCTTTGCTTCTCGCTTACCTTCTCAATGTATGGGTCAGATATTAAGACATCTTTGACTGCACTTGAATCTCTGACTAAGCTTGGATCTCTTTTTCTTATTTTTCTGTCATTTTACATCCTGCTACACTAGGTCTCAGTCCACATTAATGTTTTGTGACTTCTCTCAATTTAGAACTATCTACACATTTAATTAACATGCTGTAAACCCTCTCTTCCAGATTATTAATGAAAACATTAAATGCCTGTAATACAAGCTCTAACAGGGGTCCCTGCTGCACCTGACTAAACAATTTGCTGCCACTGCGTAAATTATCTTAGTGTGAGCTATTTGCTCACTACACAGCAGTAAGATTCTTTCAAGAATCAAATATCAATTCTTCATTTCCCTTTCACATTGACTCAGTTATAGAAATAATATTTTCTATGATAGTTAAGGAGAGGATAGAATTGTTTTCTTCTGAGTGTCTGGTATGAAGCTATGTTTTGGTTCTAGGAGAACCAAAAACTGATAGCACACTTAAGTTTATAGTTGCTACTATGCAGTGTTGCACAGAGCCAAGGCCATTCTCAGCAAAAGGCCTAAGGAGCTGGCGGGGAACAGAATTAGGACAGCTGATTGGCCAAAGGGATGTTCCATACTGTCTGACATAAAGTAGAAGGAGTTTTGAAAGAGGTGGGAGTGCATCTGACTCTCTTCTGCTGCTCAGGGGATAGCTGGGCATCATTCAGAGGGTGCTTTCTCTGTCTCAGTAAATAATTTTATCTCAACCCAAGAGTTCTCCTTTGCATTTTTTCAGTTCTCTCCCCCATCCCACTGGGAAGGGGGAAGTGAGTGAAGAATTGTGTGGTGCTCAGCTACCTGCCAGCTGAAACCACAGTGGATACTCTACTGAATAATTTACATAACATTTACGTTACTTTCTTCACATTTTAATTTATGAATTCTCACCCAAATAATCAAAATTATCAGACATAAATTTGATCTTTAACTGTCATATAAAGTTCCATAAAAGATCCTTGATCTTTGGTAGACTTAGTAGTATAAATGGAAATTGTTAATCTTAACAACATTTTCTTAACAACTTTCAAAACTTACAGAAGATATTTCAACATATAATCAGAATGGCATGACAAGCAAAATATAGCTCATATTTCATTGCACACTTATTTACTAAAAACAGTACTAGTAAACGGATGTAGGAGAAAGAGGTGCTGGCAAATTAAAGTTATATTGGGTTACTTCAGAGGTATATAGAACTATCATATTCCTTCAAATGAGTTGAATATTCTAGGATATAAATGCACATTATCTAATCATGAGAGAAGCAGGACTGATGATGTCTTGTATTGTAGAGAAGGCTAAGTCTAAGAAAGAGCAGTCTTTCAAGTACAGAAACAGATTTCTTGTGTAACTGCCAGAGCCTGTGATGGAGAAAAAATTGATAAAAATGAGAAGTTCCCCATTAAGTAGGATTATGCTCAGCCCCACTCTGTGTCCCATTTCTAGATAAAAAAGAAATTCTAAACACCAAGAAATCACTCTGATGCTGGTAAATAACCACACAGGTAATCATCATGCAGTGAGTGGTTCTGTTTCTCCCTGGCCATCTGCAGGTCTGGAAAAAGGCAGAAATTTCTCCAGTTGTGGTAGGAGCTCAAACTCTGGTATCAAATCTGTTTGTGTGTTCAAAGAAAGGATTTTGTTGTACATAGAACAGCTTTCTCCTCGCGGAGATAGTGGCAGAGGTCAGACAATTCTTAGGAACTCTTTAAGAGAAAATGGATCTCTGTTTTCTGACCCTAGTAGTCCCACAGAGAAATGGTAATACTTGCTCTCAAGTGTGAATTTAAATCAGCAGGTATTCAAGGCTTATTTTTAAACTTGGTCAAATTAAAGACTGTCTCGTTTCAATATATGTGCATAACATTATCTGTTACAGAACTGAGCATTGTGTTCTTCTCACAAAATATCTGGCTCAGTTCTTGGTCTACAGAATTAATGGAAAGGTTTCCCTGCCTTAACTATCATTAAGATTACCAGACTATGATATCTTATAGTTGGAAATAAAATTAATAGTGAGCATCATGGACAATACAGATGGGTTAAGGGTTCAGTTGATCATCAAATTGAAGTGTGCCGTATGTCTTACATATTTACGTACTTGATAAGATATCAGAGAGTACAGGAGGTCGTATGTTCAGAGCTCCTATAACTACAGGAAAAAAAAGTATTCTTTATTTATTTTTTCATTATATTTTGTCAACATGAGCAGTATTTAAAAATACCCAGTGGTTTGAAGAGCTTGATTACCTACCAGTACTGGAGCTAAATAGTAAGGCCCATAGGTTCGAGCTTCATCTTCCCTAACCCCAGCCTAACCTGGTCTATATATTAATATGGAAATTTAAAGCACTGTGGCAGCTGTGTGTGAGAACTAGAAGAGGCATTGCCTGCTCTACCTGCCAAAACCCATATTACATACAGCTTTCTTGAACCTTATTCATTGACTAGAATCTTTCAGATGAGCAGAACATGTAAAATGTCATAGAGGTTGACTCAGAACATATATATATAAAAAAAGCGTCCTTGATAACTGCAGAAAACACCTGATACATATGTAAGCCTTAATTTTGCTGGCTTCATACGCTCATCTCAGGACCTATAGTACACCACTTTCTATGCTGTAGAGTTAGTAAATATTTTCCATTGTCACAATAGCATATGAGCAGGAGCTTTGCACTGTTTATTCAGTGTTCTACCTCGAAAGAAGATCTTCATGTGGGAACATTCTCAACTCCTTTGATGGTATAATTGGAGGCTTATCCCGCACATTTATTCTGTCAGTAGAAATCTTTGTAATATCTTCAGAAGAAACTGATTTAATTTTCTATGTCTATGCGATTAATGGATGCCCATACCAATGTATGCAGTATATGCAATATACAAACCAACACTGGACTGATCACTCAAAAAGTGTGCTGTGCCTTTTTGCTGATGGCTGCAATAGCACTTCTCCAAGGGTGGTAACTGTTAGATTTTCTTTTTCTTTTCCTTTTTTTTTAATTTTTGTCATGTCTTTAACTCCCTTCTCTATATCTCCAGCTCTTATTTTCTGTGCTATATCAAATATTAATGGATAGCTCACAGAACATACTTTTAACATCAGACATTATTTGAAAGGTTATTATAGGGATCAGCTGACTCATAATTAAAACCCGTACCTAAGGTGACGTAAATAACAGCTATGTTTATGTTCCCTTTTGTCTGTAACTTCAAGGTCATGGCCCACCATACAGGAAAACAGAAATGATGCTTGTGTAACATAGTCCACTATAACAGTTTAATATCCTCTCTACCTAGTTGACAATCAGATTTTTCAGGACAGATGTTTACAGCTAGAGTGGAAGCCTTACAGCTGTATTTCAGCAGAGCAATGTTGCCATCTAGTGAAGAATTACAAATGTGTAGCATGTGCATTTCTTCACAGATACCCTTAGGGCACTATTTCTAACCATCATTACCTATTTAAAGGTGACAGTCTGAATAAATTAATATTTCAGTTCTGTGTTCTTTTCAGATCATTTATAAAACCTTAGAACCCTTATTTTGTTAATTTTTTAAGTAATTATATCTCCTTTTTGTACTCTAAAGAAGAAAACAGAATTAGAAGATTGAAAACTTATTTGACAGCTTAGCTCAGTTAGAAAACATACCCATTTCGTCAAAAATGGACAGAAAAGTGGAGGATTAAATTAGAGTACTGCGATGCTGTAACAGAGAAGCTGGGCTGATGTTGAAGTGAAAATAGTTTTTTATAATTTCAGATTCTGATTTTAAACACTTATTCAGAAATATTTAGCTACTAAAATTTTTACAGTTTGGAATAAATGTTGGAAAAATGTGAAATTTTTGAAACTTTGTATAATTTTCTATTATTTCTCACCTCCAGAATAGTAATCTTTATTTGTAAATGTACATATTTACTGAAGGAAATGTAAAGATCAGAACCAGACTAATTACACTTCTGAATATACATTTTAAAGACTTTATGTTGTCCAGCACAACAGTTTAAATAATCCAAATGTTCATAAATATGTGATTATGTTGCTTACAAACACATGCTTTAGCACTTACTGGCTTAAGAAGACTTAGAGAGGGAAGGGTTTGTGTTGCAACTCTTAATTTAGATTTAGAAAGTAAAGACTGCTTTCTAGAAGTTACTGTATTTATAAAATGGATTTTCCGCCCTGTAATTTTAAATGTCTATCCACTGCCTCACAGTATTTACAGTAAACTTCGTATGGTCTCATATTGATTCTGGCAGTTGTCCTGAACACACTCATTGCACACTGCATCAGTTTAAAAAGGAATATGTAGTGTGCCTTCTTAATAATAAATAAAATAATAATGTTCAAATTTATACAACAGAGCAGTTAATCTAAAACTATTTGAATTCTAAAAAACAAAAAGAGTGGACTTTTATAAGAGATGTAAAGTTTTCTGAGTATTTTTGAACAGAATTTGACTTCTCTTTCAAGTACATAAGTTCATATGTCAAATGCCAGCCACTAATGAAGCTTCATCAGTTTTACCCATGGTAGTCAATAGAGGTTGATCACATTATAGACCGTGCAGTATAGATGTTACAGCAAAGGTCGTTTTAGGTGTTGTCCTCTATGCTTACTGTGATAAATGTTGCAAGTAGGAATGTGATTTGGAGTTGCTTTCACAAGAGGAAAATAATTATTCCTGGCATATTATGCATCTTTTCAAGAAACTCGGAATTTCAATTGTCTTTGTTTCTCTCCAGCACCCAGGGCAATGAGGTCCATATGATTATGACTATTGGAAAAGTATAAATCACTGAATTAAGTATTTAATTAGTAAAATCAATGATTTCTTTTACCTGAGGTTGAGCACGGGAAACATTTTTCATCATTGCTCTATTTATTCTATTCTTGCTTTTTGGACATATTTCTAAAATGTATTAATATATTTATTTTAAGTGGAAATATTTCAAATACATTAAAGCAAGTAGCTAAAACTCCTTTTCTCAGAAGATGTATTTTCTTACATAAGCAAACTTGACAATGTATTCATTCTATTGAGAATCCAAAAGACAGTTAGAAAGCAACCATTTCTATCAGTCAAAATATGTTAAATACTGTAACATACATCCCATATATTACTATACATCATGATATTCTTTTCAGAAATAGCACTGTACTGTGAATCTGATCATATTATAAACCATACAAAAAGACTAATGTAAAGCCTGTAGTATAAAGAGTACTGAGGTGTAGAAATAGCTGTTCAGCAGTTTCCCTATCATATGCTTCAATGCAGTAATGTCAGTAGCAGAAGAAATGGTACCTGCCCTTCTGTGAGGAACCCTTGAAAAGGCAAGAACAGGTGCCAGAGCTTGGAGAGCATGTGATGGACTAGCATCCATCCATTTGTCTAGCAAGGCTCTGAGGCAGCAAACACACCACTGCAGATGAGAATCAGCAGAACAAAACACTGATAATTTAGGAATCACTGCAGTGTACAGAAATAGAATGCTATCTCCAAAACCTATGTGCGTTCTTAGTGATATGTTGCTTGCTGCCTCATCTGAGCAAACCCTTTATCACAGTGTCAATGCTGCCCCCTCCATAGTGTTCCTGCATGGTGTTTTTTATGACTTGGCATTGACAGTATGTACACTTACCCTGTGCTTTCTGAGAGCTTAATCTGGGGTCCATACTGTGTTTCTTTGTCATCCTCTATAATATTTTTCAGTCGTTCTCTAACTTTCAGCCACAAGGAAGCCAATATAAACTTGGCTTTAACTTTTTTTTCCTTTGTATCCCAATGAATATGCAGGATCTCAGCTATGACTTCCTATTGCCATACTTCACTTCCACACACCACATGCCTTCTGTGTGTTAGATTTAATCTCTCCCCTCATGCTTTTCACTACTTTCCCATTTACAATAAAGCAAAGCTTCTAGGCAGTTTGTGATTTTGTTCCCAGCTCTGCAGAGAGCAATGCCTTTTTTTAGTTTGTACACTTCTAATGGTTCATTTCAAAGAACAACAGTGCTATTTTTCTACAAGAGTGGAAACATCAGGAAAAGGTTGGAGTGAAACATGAGAGGAGAATATGCATGTGTCTGGGGGAGAACACTGTGAAACAAGGTTGAAATTCAGACAAATGGTGAAGATGAGTATCAGAATAGAGTTTTTTTATAGTTAAATACTTTTGCATAGATGAAAACTGCATAAAAATTGGAATAGTTAAAGCCATATATTCATATATGGAGCACTGTCTTGTGTTTTTTGTTTTTGTTTTTGTTTTTGACTGCATATGTTTCTTTTTTATCTATCAGCGAAGATACTAGGATTGCTTACAATAACCAGGTTGCTTCACTTTCTTACTCTATATGGTGATGCCACTCTGATCTAATGCAAATGTCTGCAGAAAAATAGAATTTCTGCAGNTAATTATATGGTGCCTACAGAGCCCATGTCCTGTAATCTCTAGCCATTGCCTCAGTTCATGCTTTCGCTGCAAGCTAAATGTTGATGTAAATGTAAATGTTGATGTAAACGTAAAGCTAATTAGTTCAAAATATACGTTTTACACTAAACTGGCTAAATTTTGTTTTTTTTGTTTGGGGGTTTTTTGTTTGTTTTTTTTTGTTTTTTTGTGGGTTTTTTTTGATGATTTTTATTTGTTTTGTTTGTTTGTTTGTTTGTTTTTGGAAGGGCAAATGAAACACAGGTTTATTTGAAGAGAGAGAGAGAGAAAGAGGAAATACAGAATTCACGCGCATAATATTCCCCTAATGGGTAGTCTGAGCCTGATACTATGTATTCAATAACTGGAAAACAGGAGAAAGTTATTCCTGAACCATTTTCCAGCACTTTTAGCCTCATATGGAGTTTTAATGTTTCATATCAACTTCCTAGGCTGCATACTGAGTGATGTTACAAGTTTATTAAACAAGTGAGAGCTATGGAAATTACTAGTCCATCTAGAATGATTTTTTGAAAGAAAGTCATTTCTGCAGTATGATGTTGAGAAAACAAGGGACAGAAGAAAAATGAGAATTGTTTGTTTTTTTGTTTGCCACCACTTTACAGAAAAGACTGTTCTTGGTTTTCTGNAAAAATTGGAATAGTTAAAGCCATATATTCATATATGGAGCACTGTCTTGTGTTTTTTGTTTTTGTTTTTGTTTTTGACTGCATATGTTTCTTTTTTATCTATCAGCGAAGATACTAGGATTGCTTACAATAACCAGGTTGCTTCACTTTCTTACTCTATATGGTGATGCCACTCTGATCTAATGCAAATGTCTGCAGAAAAATAGAATTTCTGCAGAAATTCTTTGTTAATCATTTTTACCTAGACGATATAAAATCCTTATAAAAATCTGAATGTATGTCCATTTCAGTGAGTGAAGTGCCCAAATGTTTGCCTAGCCTCTCCCAACATTTTGATGACTATTACAAAGCAGTCACCCAACTCTAAATTCATACTCTTAGTATTCAGACTGTTCCATGCACATGTCTAGGTTTTATGGTGACCAGTGTCCACACTAACAGTGTTTGCTCAAATGTAGTAATTGAAACATTATTCTTATTTTTTAAAAACTACAGTTTTAATATAATTGTGAAATTGTTGCTTGAAGAAGTTAAGAAAGAGCTCATCTCAAGA
>VXAB01004661.1:80733-100295 GCA_013399175.1 Odontophorus gujanensis | reverse complement strand
TTTTTTTTTTTTTTTTTTTTCTGATTTGTTTCACTTTCTGTTACTTTCTTTCAATCTTTCTTACTATAATCTTTGGCAAGGCTTTCTGGAGCAAGCTTTGGCAGCAGAGGCGTATAATGGAGGTATGACATGCAGCAGAGCTGTTAAAAAACACAGGCTGTTGTTGTCAAGATCTTGTCACATGAGGAGAAGCTGAGGAACAAAAGGGTTGATGTCTGCTTCATAGTGGGGGCCTATCTCCCAGTGAATACCACTGTCTGCCCAATAATTCAACGTCTTTCAGGGCCCCTGTCAGCAGTACATCAGGCGAGTGCCTCCATGACCTTCCCATGATTTCAGTACGCTCTGTCCCAACCTGAGCTGCCCTAAACTCACTATCTGTCCACTTATTTATTTGAGAAAGAATCTAGTTTTGCAAATTTTCTCATTAATCAGTTATTTAGGGGGGAACATTTGAAATATCTCAAGCACATTTTTCTTCTTCTGTGCCACTTTTGTCAGGGCTTAGTCAAGTTATGGTGTGGGGACATCTCTCCCTGGGGATTTGAGCTGTGTACTGTTATTAAATTCTTGTCTGTCCTGTTGTGTTGGAGCACAAATATGTCCTGTAAAAGCAGGACATATTAAATCTCCCCTATTTATCTGTGCTGGAATACCAGTCCTACTGGCAGACATTCCTATAATCCAAGGGGTGAAACCATGAAATCCGCTTTTTTTAATTATCGTGGATCTTGTAAAGTACCACTTCTAATATTTATCATTTTTGTGTGTTTTACTTCAGAACAAGTGCTTGCCACATGGACTGTTTTGGTGTGTTTTAATTTTGTTTGTAAATTCAGAGACACTATGAACCAACAATGTCTAGGCTTCTTTGTCACCCCTAAGAATGAATGGGACAGTACAGCTAGTATACTGAGTCTGTGAGAAAACTAGTAACACATGTACACAACAGAAATGAAAAATGACTTATTGATCCAAGATGCATCTTCTCTGAGTATTTCTGATTTTTCAAGACCTCATGTTGTTTAAAGCCCCTGATCATTTACTTGATTGATAATGTTGTTTCTAGTGTTCCTCTCTGGAAGCAAGTGCTTCCTTCTGAAGATTTTTTTGTTTGTTTGTTTAATATATATTTGTTCAAATATAGTCTGTTTTCCACCAAAAATAACAAGGTAAAAATACAAAAAAAAAAAAATTCTTCAAATTTAGAACTAAAATATTTAATGGAAATGTTACTGTGTCACAGTGCATACTGGAGATCAGCTACTGGCCATGTTTCCCAGCCAGAGTCAGTCTGCCAAGATATGCCGTGACTTTCAGAAACCCCATGGTGTTATGCACTATTAACTGATCCCACTGCATACATAACTCTAATATAATAAACCCAGGCAAATGCAAAGGAGGAAACACCTAATGTTTACATATTATGGTAGATAAGCTTTGAAATCATGCAGTTTACAGTTGTGATTATTAATACTGATGGGATATTTTCATACAGTCTTATTAATTCCTTTTTGTGGAAGTCATTAATTTTTACTCAAAACTTGCAGCTAATGCTCCATGTAAAGGAAAGTTTTGCAGTTTTATTCTCACTCTTAATAACGGCATCTCTTCTGTTTGCCTTCCCATACAATGAAAGTTGCAAATCAGATGTAATTTACGTGAGATGGAAGCTGAAACATTTCAGTGGGAAATACTCTGAGGTTTCAAGACTGGTATTGTCTTTCTAGTCCTTTGCAGCCCATCCAAGGAATGAAAGGATTTTTAACTAGAGATACATCTCTGCAGCTTCCTGGTGTCAGGGGACCCTTGAAATCTCTGGTTTAAGATGGTGTGAAATGAAATGAAATGAAATGAAATGAAATGAAATGAAATGAAATGAAATGAAATGAAATGAAATGAAAATGAAATTGGCTTGAAGTCAAGACCTTATGTGTGGAATGGCTGTAGTGGAATCTTCTAGCCTGTAGAGCAGGAGAGACATAGCTGTTGAGAGTCCTCCTAACAGGGTACTGCCATGGAGCTGAGACCAAAGACACTGCATTAAGACTCTCCTCCCACTGAACTAAGTTGCTTTCCTCCCTCATTGTCTCATACATTGATTGAACTCAGCTGCCAGCAATGCTTCAGAGCTGTTAGGTCTCCCAGAAATTCATTGTATTTTGTATTCTAAACAGTATTAGTTGTTATTCATCAGAATAGATTTAGATTGGATGTCAGTACATTATTTCCAATGGTTTAGGAGCTGTTTTCTACATGGAATTTGCAGTGATGTTTGTAGTTTCCAGCTGTGGAAGTGAAAAGAGCTAAAATCTACAAATGACGTAACAGAAGACTATGCTTCTTGAAATCATTTTGAAAGTTACCTTCTTTGTTCTGTCTGCATTGAATCTGTGGTTGTTGGACTCTCTGCAAAGCCAAGAGAAGCTTTTCCTTTTACTTTTTCACCATGTCTGCATTGCAGATTTTATGCATTATATATGTGCATTAGACACCATCCAGGAGGCTACAGCTCAGAGTGTAAGCAGGCAGCCTTCTTACACAAAATAAGCAGCATTCTCTTTCCCCGAGACCGTGTACCTTTTCCGTCACACACTCAGCCTTGCCAAGCCTACAGCTCAAGATTTCCAAGTCTTTCTTGCACCTGGTTCCTCTTCGGATGTCAGCATTTGAAGATACTTCTTGCTGCAATTGCCCTAGGTCTTTGCATGTCTAAATGATTTTTATTGTCAGCTGAACATAAGCATAAGCATGTAAAGAAAAGGTATATAGAGTTAAAATGCAGGATGTCATCCCCACAAAACACTGAAGATTCGTGAAGTGTCACTCAGCTCTTTGATCCTTCATTAAATACATAAATGTCAGGAAAAACAATGGGACTGGGAATATTTTCAGTGATGTAAAGTAGAACTGCTGATCAAATATATTTGACATCAGTTCAGTGAAATGAAAAGGTCTTATCTTTGGATTGTTTGCACCAGGCCAACAATGTGACCAGCCTCATCTGATCTGAAATCTGGCTATGCAGTTTGAAGTATTTGATATTATATATTAGATGTCAAAAAATGAATAGCCTCTTTTTTTGTATAACAAGTGGCAAGGCTTGTGGAGCTGGGCTAAGAATCACAGAAGACGCCAGCCAGTGGCTGAAGAGAGCAAAATCCTTCACCATTCAAACTGGGACAATGTAATACTAGTTCAAACTGTATTTCTTTCAGTAGTGTTTTAGATTTAAATGTTCCTCTAGTTATAATTAAGTTTATTCTGGTTAAATCCAGGAACATATTTTGGAAGATCTATGCCTTTTACAGTCAGATTTACTATAGTTTATGATTTTTTCAGAAAACTGGTTTTATTAAAACTATTTTAAATGTATCAATATGGGTGTGAAAGTCTGAAATAGGTTATTTACAAAACAGGGCTTTTTTAACTAGTATTTATTTAATTAGCCTTAATTCATCCTTAGAACAAAAGTAGTTTAGATTTATCATATCTTTATTCCAACATGCACATTTATCTTTAATGTTTTAACTACAAAATACAGTATGTTAAGATCACGAGGTAAGACTTGCATCCATTCTTCCATGGCAGAATGTTGGGTAGATTCCTGTAATCACACGCTTTTTCTATTCCTGTAATACACACTTTTGGCTATCTTTACTCATGAGTCAGTTCTTTCATAGGAAACCTAAGAGCACTATTGGCCTGCTAAAGGCTTGTAAAGACTGAATAGAAAAGATATTCTCATCTGTACAAAAACCTGGAATTCTTTTGTGCTTTCTTCAGAACCCCTCCACTCAGACTCAGTTTATTAACTGTGACAATAGCACAGACATCTCTCCTTCAAATTGTACTCCTATAGCAGTGATTGCAGGCAGCATGTATGTTTACATTCATTTTTCAGCTTCCCTTCTTGCTAGTGTTTTCAAATTCAGATAACATATGGCCAAGACAACAGTCTTATATTGGGACTCCAAAGAACCATATCCACCCACTGTAAGAAAACTGTTGAAGATGTGGATGACTAAATGATGACATTCCTAGTTCTTTATATTTCCTGCACTCAGGTTCAGCTAATGCATTTATCAGAGTCCTCTCCTTTTTTGAAGAATATGTTTTCTGATAAATTCACATTTTATCGTGTTTCAGTTCGGTTCTGTTGTCCTCTTAGATATATAGGTCTCAAAGCTGCAAGTTAATAGATCATCACATTCAGTATCTTAACCAAGACATTTCAACTTCCATTGCTAATGAATTCATGCTAGTATTTTTTTTGTGAAAATCTTTAATCCACTCAAGTAGCTTATGGGGCAAAGGTCTTCTTTCAAATGCTTCCCTGAGAAGTTTACTGTTAGTCTCAAGGGGACCTCCAGCACACAGTGCTTATTTTTCCCCTCGCATCTCACACTTCTTGTTCTGCAATAGTATGTAAAGCTGTGTTTTCAGAATAACTTTAATTTAACTTATTCATGTGCCGTCACACACTGTGAGAGCTGTTCCTCTTTCCTCTAAAATCTGGGCTACTAGTTGCAGCTTTCATATCTTGCTAACACAAATCTATATACTAGAAATCATTGAGATGATTCAGAAATTGATCAGCCTAACTGAAGAAAACTAGTTCAGCTTCCAGCTTCTTTGATTTAAGTCACACCCAGGTAATGCAAGTGCCCATGTCAGGACTGAGCAACTGTGTTTCGCTTGGGATAAGACAGAAGTGATCAAGTAATTGGGATGTCCAAAAGACACTTATTTGAACACATCAAAAATAATAATAAAAAGAAAAATCACTTCCAGAATGAAAGAATTTAAATAGTTTCATAAGATTCATTGACATTTTCATGTGCAGACCTGTTATTTGTCAACCATCCTTCAGCTTTTGGAAATGGAAACATCTAGCAACAGTCAATTTCAGAAATATGAGAGAAAGAGAGGGAGATAAGGAGGGAGAGAAGGAGAGAGAAGAAGAAAATTAGAAGGGAAGATTTTTAAAAAAGTCTTCCTTTTCAAACGTCAATGTTTTCAGCATTTTGCTGTTGCAAATTACTGTTCACTGAAATGTCTTATGTGAGCTCTTCTTTTTCCTCAGATCGAATTGCACAGAATATCATTAAATCTCACTTGGAGACATGCCAATATACAATGGAGGAGCTACACCAGCTAGCGTGGCAAACCCACACGTATGAAGAAATTAAGGTTTACCAGAGCAAGGTACAAAAATCGTATAATATGCTTTTTCTTCTGCTCTGTGTGGTTTGAAATTGTTAACCGTGTATCTTATCTGACAGTGACAAACTGGTTAAAGTATTCTCTTAAGTATCTTACTGGAAACTGGTCACTGAAAGCAGAGGAGTAACATTTCATAACTGGTAGTAGTAGCTTTCCAGAATGCTGGGATGTTTGTGGTCACAGAATCCAGATTTCTACACATTGTTTGTTATCACAGGTAGAAACCTTATGCAGAAATTCAGTTGATTTAATGATGAGAATTGGATCTTTTCTGTCAGAAGACTTTCAAAAGATGATTTTAAAAATGCTTTATTTCCTTATCATTTTGAAAGCTGTTAGAAGCATATTCCTTTTCTGTGTAACATATATTTTCACTGTGTACAAGCCAAATATCACCTACAAGGAGTAAATAATTATAAATCTAAGTAATCTTGAGATTTTTCAAAAGTGGCTAGAAAAATGATCTCAATACATTGAATTTTTGTTCTAGTCTTTGTAATTCTCAGGTAACAGAGTATTTCTTATTTACACCTCTTCAGATGTAGCCCAGTTAACAGAAATCAAGATGTATTCTTGAACTCTTGTGCCTCCATCACTAGCATTGATTCTGCAGTCAGATATCTGTTGGGAGATTATCTCATCGTGCAAAAGACTGAAGAAACTCCTGCTTGTTCTAGGAAAGCCACGGGGCTAAGAAGTACAAGCAGAAGTAAAAACGTACTGCAGCTTGCAGAGTTATTGCAGCTGATCCAAGGCACAAGTTTGCATTTACACATTGTATGCTCAAAGAAAATAGCTTTGAAGTAGACAAAAATTTCCTGTAAACATTATTCAGACAGTGATTATACTTCAATATTTTTTTATAGTTTCAAACAAGCAAAAATATTCTGTTAGGTGACTCAGTGACACTGTGCCACTTTCTCCCTAGGAGTACACTGAGTTGTTTACATTGTTAGTATCACTGTCTGTCTTTCATGTACAAAAGTCAACATTAAAATCACATTTTAACATTGGTTGATGCATTCTCCTCCTTTGAAGAGGCAATGCCAGAGTTTGGATCATTGGGGCACTCAACAGCCTTCTCTTGAAAATTGTCAGGCACCTTGAAAAGCAGAGATGCCACTGGTTGTGACATGGTGGAGAGCAAGGGCGTGAGTTAGTCAGAGGACTGTGCCTTCCTGCAAGGCTACTTGAAGTCCTCAGCACATGAATGAACTCGCTTATTGTTTTGCTCTTCCCTCTGTGTTTTCCCGGAAGACCAGAGAAGCTCTTTGGCAGCAGTGTGCCATTCAGATCACTCATGCTATCCAGTACGTGGTGGAGTTTGCAAAGCGGATAACAGGTTTCATGGAGCTCTGCCAGAATGACCAAATTCTCCTCCTTAAGTCAGGTGGGTAAGCACCAAAGGCTTGAGACTGGTTTAGCTCCCAGTACACTGCAAATGTGCTCTGCTGTCCCATTCTTTGTGTTTTGACAGAAGCTTACTTTTCAGTCCGTTTCATTAGCTGCATTAACCCTTCTGTAGTTTTCCCCATTAATCATGTCACTGTTTTCTGATCCCCTTCCCTCTACAGTCACTTGTAGTTATTAAATATACACACAGAGAGTCATTGCAGCAACTGCAGTCTCCAACCTGACATGTAGTGGAAGGACCCCGTGAATTGAGCAGGTCGAATCAGTCATCTGCCACTCTGTAAATCCCCACTTGTCATTAGTGAATGCCTCTGTGGTCATCTGTAATCTTTTTAATGAGACTATGGAGATACCCTCCAGCCAGTGCACAGGAGGGAAAATCCATGCTGGCGCCAGTTGGTTTTGGACTAAATGAGAGCAGATTACGACAGCGTGCTCTGGCCATGCTCTCTGTGCGTGCCTGAGTGTGCATGTGTGTGCTTAAGGCAAGGTGGAAAAGGGTTTCCTTCCCTAACGTGGGACACAGTAATTTCTGTCCTCCATAGGAAGCATGACAAGATTTACTGTGACTATGCAATAACTCTGATAAACTCAGTAGGACTAAATGGCATGACTAAGTGAGCCACTGCTGGTAATTAACTGCATTCACCCTGTCGTATGAGTTTCTCACTCCCTCCATGTGTAAAGGTGTGATGCACTGTGAGGTGGCTCATTAAAGCATAAGATGTGCTTCCTGTTTCAAGAGGGAACAGTTTATTCCATCTGAAAGCTGGTGTGTTCTTTGCTGTGTACACAGGGGTCTTGGTTCAGAGTGGGACTGGATTGAGGCAGCAGAGTTGCAAAGGACAAGGGATGCAGACACCTCAGGAATATGCATGCAGAGAGTCATAGATAACTTTTATTTTATTTTATTTTGTTTTGTTTTATTTTGTTTTATTTTATTTTATTTTGTTTTATTTTATTTTATTTTACTAGATTTAAAACTTCTGCAAATGCCAGTGCATCCCTGTAATTTCCTTCAATTGGTAAAAGTAGGAACACAGTTGCAGCTTAAACTAAAGATATAATTGTATTTGACTGTACTACTGGACAACCTGTTTAGCTTTGGCATGTAGAGATATTTTAGGTTCTATTTTCTGTTTTACAGTTAATGCTGAGCAGAAGAAGTTAGAAACAGACTTTTCATTCAAAAACATATCTGCAAAACAATTCTCAATTTCAGTTTATCTTATAGGAAACTCAGATTTAATTAGAGGGTGTTTAAAATTATTTTTTCCTTCGTTTCCACAAAACAGGAAATTCTGGAAGAATTAAAAACAATTACCAAAAAAAAAAAAAAATCTGTTCCTTTGTATCTTTGCTAACCTGAAAGAAAAATAAGCGCAACAAAAATTTGCAGGATAAAGCATTTTGAATTAAAACTACATGCTGAGGTCTAAATTCAGATTAAGTCCACGTTATCAATTTGCTGCATTGAAGAAAATAAGCCTAAGGAAAAGTTTGTCTGTCTGGACCAGAAATTACCCATTTCCTATACTTAAAGAGATGCATTGTTCCCCTTATTCAGAAGGAAATCATTTTGATGGCTCCAAAGAGCCTGGGCCTGCAATAACTTTTGGTACTTTTGCTCTTTTTTCTCTCCTATAGGCTGCTTGGAAGTGGTTTTGGTGAGAATGTGCCGTGCCTTCAACCCACTCAACAATACGGTTCTGTTTGAAGGGAAGTATGGAGGGATGCAGATGTTCAAAGCCTTGGGTACGTTGGTCTTCTTCCTTTCAGTCAGCTACGTTGATCCAAATAATGTCAGATTTATCTTTCTGAAAGCACCAGTGCACATTAAAAACTCTCAATAAATACTGAAACCAAAACCTCCAAATCTCTGAATCAGAAATGGAAGTGTTTCCACTAGCTGTTGGTAATAGTAGATGTTTTTCTCTAAAGAGCACTATGAGGATTTTATCAGACTTTTTACTCTGCCATCTAGGGCTTTGATTAAAACACAGGTTGTGGTGGAAGCTAAGTGGTTTATCACCACAGGTCAGTTATACTTGACATATCAAATTAGTCCCAGTAATTGTGTCCTGTAAAAAACCATTTCATCCCAGCAAAGGGGAGTCTAAAGTGATGAACTACAACAAAACATACAAAGGGATTTAGCAAATATGCTGTTTAGGCTAAAACTCTTAAGCTCATTTAGATTTGTGTGTTGAAAAAATTGGTTCATTTCTGAACATGATATAAAGTGCTATCTGAAATGTCAATGGCTAAATGGGTGGCTTTTGTCAACCATGGAAGCAATACATGTTTGGCAGATTTAGCATGATGCAAGCAGAACCACATTCAAGTATAGTAATTTTCTGCAAAAATTTACCATACAGATACTTTTTTTTCTTGAATGAGAAGAAACATGACAGTTCCTTGCATGAATAAAACTTATCAGTGTTACTGTATTTACAGTGTATGATTTGATGTATTTTTGACTTTTTCAAATATTTTCTAGAATATTTGTACTGTTAATTAATAAATTTTATATGTTAAAATAAATCAGGACTGATCATTCTTCCTCCTTAGCTTTCACATCTGTTTATAAATAACATTTCTTTTCACACTGGGAAAGGATAACCCCTTTCTAAATCTCTATGTGCTTTTTGTACAAGTCATGCCCATAATTGTTGATAATTTTTGTGTTCCATTGCATCATTTACTGATGCATAAAGTGGCTGATTTTTAGAGCAAGTGTAATTTTAATAGCTGCCAAAAGGCACATGTTTTAAAAACACATTTACTCATTCTTCCTTTTCTTTTCTTTTTTTTTTTTCTTTCATCTTTTTTTCTTTTTTTTCTATTTTTTCTTTTTTTAATTTTCAAGCCAGGTGAGAGTACTAATAAATTTTTAACTTTGACTTTGTTCTCTGTGGTCTGTAGGTTCTGATGATCTGGTGAATGAAGCATTTGACTTTGCAAAGAATCTATGTTCCTTACAGCTGACTGAGGAGGAGATTGCCTTGTTTTCATCTGCTGTTCTGATATCACCAGGTATTGTTCCAATCTACCTACTTAAATAATGGTTTAAGCTGTAATAAGCAATGTACGTATTAAGTAGTATTTTAAGCAATGAAAGAATACCTGCATTACTCAAACACTCCTCCAGCTCTTTTTGGTAGAATGTCAGCAGTTACACATATTGGAAATAGGTCCAAAGTTTGATGACCTCATCACAGAAGTTTACAGATAGGCAAAATACATAAGATACCAGTTACATATTTTAAAAAATAATTATAAAAATAAATTGTCTACCTGACCTTAACATACAGGCAAAGATTACTTATGTTTCAGTCAAGGACCATCTCCTTAGCATCAGAGATATTTATTGAAACAAAAGAAATACAGACTGGAAAATGAGAGTGAGGTAAGTGCTGAGAACAGAGGTAATAGGCATGGAGAAGGTTCATGCAGACAAGCGGTGCCTGCTGGCATTGCTTCAAAACACAGTGAACTCAAACCTCACAGCCCTCGGCAGGTTTAGGGAATCCTCAGCTATGAATGGATTCTTCTATGTCAATAAGAACATGAGAGTAAAAATATACATAAAGTTCTGTCTGAATTTAACTGCATTTAAGAGGTAATAATTCCAGGGGCAAAATGTTCTTCATCAAGTATTCACATACTACAGCTACACAGAAGCAACCTTAGAGTTTAGGATGGGATTTTAAACATGTCTTAGGGGAGGTAGGCCTCCAGCTCCCGCTAAGAGTAACCCTTTGAAAGGTCTTTACAAAAAATCCCACCGTTAATTATTTTTCCAGTCTGTTCCACTAAAGACTTCCTCTTGGTCACTTTGTCCTCTTGTTTGTCTGTAGAGGAGATTACTTTAGGCAGAATTAGACTAGCACAGATGGTGTCAACAAGCTTGTTCTCGTCATTAATGACACCTCCAGAAAGAACTCCTAATTTCCCTCTGAGCTGTTCTTGTGATCATTTGCTTGGAGATGAAGTGGTCGAACCAGTGCTTGCATATAACACAAGATCAGGTTGCCCCAGAGAGGGCCGTCCAGAGAGCTTTCATTGCCACCTGTGTTCCTCAGTATGTCTCATTTGTGCATAGAGGTGAAAATTGCCTGTGAAACACCTCCCAGGGGGCCTGATTTCTTCTGAGACAGGGAACTCACAGTACTCTGACAGGTACTCAATCAGTCCTTTTCTCCCCAGCAAAGACCAAACCATGGTAGAGATGTACAGCACCTGCTTGACATCAGTGACCCATCAACAAACTGACTCCATGCAAAGCTAAGGACAACCTGGGAATTCTGGGGCAGTCTAGACTGTGAAGTTCTTGAGCAACATGCTAAGAACCAAGCAACAGAAAATGAAGGGAATGATAGATTCCTTATAAGAAAGATTTATGCATTTCTTTTTTTAACGTCTAAGTGTTTCCTGAAGACACAGAAGCAATAAAATAGTTTCAATGCTGACTTATATGCACTTTATGTCAGAGGAAAGCATCTCATCTGTAGGGAGAAAGAATTCAGATATTCAGACTAGAGATATTCAGATCTCTAGTCAAACTAAAACAAAGTCATATTTCTGTTGACTAGATTTCCTGGGTGACAAGAACAAATTATTGCCCAATTCAACAAAATCTAGTCACGGAAATATTCCATCATCTCTGAGTGTCCTATACTTTAGACTTGGACAAAGACTATCTAAGTAATGAAGTTTCCTATTAATTTTAATGGATTACTTTAATGGATTTTTGATCAAGTCATTTATGAAGTGCACTTAGCTACTGGTAGACATTTGATGGAAATTAAAGTTCTCATGCAGCTTTGCAGTTCTTCACGTGCCTTTCAGTTTGCAAAGCAATAAAATCTCTCACACATCTGCAGCTGTGCTAAATGCTTGAAAAAGCTGGCAGCTCAGCACAGGCTTTGAGCCTGCTCTACTGCGAGCATGTGTTGTAAAACCTTTTCCACTGACTTCAGTAATTCATTTCTTCGTGATATACATTAGTCATGATGTGGTACTTCAGAGCTCATTGTCTCCTGACTAGCAACCTCTGCTAAGTTACACAGAAGTAATTCCAGGTTTTTCACCATTATCAAGCTTGAAAGTTGAAGCTGGAAATACTAGAGGAAATGCTTCAGTGACCCACAATTTTCCATTTCACATCTAAGTTGTTTTTTTCGTACTTGCTAGCAAGAGGACACGTACAATATCTCTTATTCCTTTAACCAAAAAACAAAGGTGGAATTGTTTAATATATGCTGACTGCTTCCTCCTGTAGACTGCAAGCATGAGTATCTTTAGACATGGAAGAAGCGATAAAACAGGATGGGCTGAAGCATCATAAAATTGAGAGAAGGCAACCTCTCTTCCATTGAAAGACTGCAAATTTATGTCATGCAAATAAACCCCATCTCAGCTGCGCTAAGTCTGTGAGTGGCAAGGGAAGGCAGTGCAAACTGTAATGACATTGAAAGTTGCAGTTTATTTCCTTTCAAAAATAATAAAATGTAATAGAGAAATAATCAGTTTCCTTCTGAACTAGATGTTCTGGTTTCTTCACAGTAAAGTGTTTCATCTTGTGAACATACAATAAAAGTGAAAAAAGGAAGCACTGGTTCTGAGAATAAACTGTTCTCCCACTCACTAATTTAGGGACCTAGCCACTCTCTTTGAGAAGCACTCATATTCATGTTTTTGTTCTACAGAAGCCACCGCACTGAAAGGTGATTATTGTGCTCTTACTCTCAGCATTTACAGGGAACAGAGCAGTATCAGCAGGAGTGGGGTGACCTAAGAACATCTATTAACACTATAGTTTTCAAAGCCAAGCTTCAGACTCATTTCCCAAAGTGATTGGAGGTGATTCTTTGACTTGATTTCTGATTCTGAGGTTAATGTTGTGGAGTGACTCTTCATTCGCATACATGCTGGAAATGGGTGGTATGACATCAACCTTGCCAAAAGCTTTTCTGAAATTCTTTCTGAACGCCTTTCCTTATATCGTTCATCCTTTTCTACACTGTTCTCTTGCCTAGTGGCTAGAGCATCCCTCAAAGGTAAAAGAGTCAAAACCCAAGAGGAAAATCACAGAATTGAACCAGTTTTAAAATCCTGTACGGGTAGCCACTAATCTATTGATTTTTCCTGAACTTTTGTGAATATAATTAAAGGTATATGGAAGGTCAAAACAAATTTGCAGATGGTGATAAAGTAGCAGAAACTACATTTTGGGAGACAGGCTTTCATACTCATAGTAAAAGTTTCACCTAGCACACATTGTGATTTTAAGAACTCCTGCATTATATACAGCATACTCCATGACAGGCAAGTGATGAAATCTGTGATCCCACTACCTCAGTCTATTTTTAAGCTCATCTTTGTGGCAGAAAGATAAATCTTCAAAGATGGCTTTCTATGATAAATCTTCCTAGCTTCAGCCTGCCACCTATTAGGTGTTGATTTAATACTAGTGAAAGGCATGTTTTTTAACAACACAAATTTGACACTTAGCCTGTGAAACCTAAATATTATTGTGAGCTTATTTGTGTCAATACTGTGTGTGTGCATAGCTAATTCTGTTTCTGTGGCCACTGTCAGTATAGGTTCTGTTGGTTTACCTTGCAAGATCATGATTCTCTAAGCTATGCAAAAGTATTTTCTTTCTTTGTCTGACTTCCTGCTGTTTTTAGAGGCTTGGGCTTGTCTCTTTTCAGAGAATTTGGTGATGGACATTTTCCATCTCTGTAGACAATCAGATAAATGGCAGTCCTGATTCTCCTGTGCTGAAATAGTCTTCAGTATCTCAACTTAACGTTATTTCTATATTTTGGTAACATGGGGAGGTAGGAAAAAGAGCTCTGGAAATGAGAGGGATTTTCCCACACCTTTCAATGTACACTTTAAGATTCAAGCCCTGTAGCAAAATACAATTTCCTGTTTCTAAGCTAAAATCTATGTCCAAGGATCAGTGTGTCTATGAGAGCGAGGGAAATAAGTTTGCAGAACGGGAGCACAGACAGTTTGGCAGTGCTGTAAACACTATTATGTGTTGGAGATTGTCTTGGGGTTTCCTACTTTACTTCATGTGTGGTTGTTTCCAGAAGCTACAACTTGAGAGAATATACATCTTACTAAAGGCCTCCTACACTTGGGATTTGAGTTCAGTAAATGTCCAAACAACTGTATCTGTAATTGTTAACTCTCCCAGATTATATTTTCCTTTGTGTTGTTTAAAAAAAAAAACATTTTTAAATCACGAGAAATTTGCACTTTAAGACATTACAACAGCTCATAGTTCTTTTGAATTATTACAGAAATTCTTCTGAAGGAAGCCATTTCTTTTTATACAGAATATAGTATTTGGGCTCAAACTGTTAGACTAGTAAATAATGAGATATATTTTGTTTTAATTTTTCAATAATTATATTCTATTATTTTCAAAGAAGTGACTGTTTTGATCAATATGCTCATTATTTATGAATTAAGACATGAAGACATGTTTTTCACCTAGACAATGTGAAGTTAGAACAGTGAATATACCAGAAAAATATGATGAAATGCTTGGACTTTGTTTCACTTCTACTCCCACCTTTCCCTCTAACATGCTGAAACAGAAATACAGAGCA
Source organism: Odontophorus gujanensis (assembly GCA_013399175.1). NCBI lineage: Eukaryota > Metazoa > Chordata > Aves > Galliformes > Odontophoridae > Odontophorus > Odontophorus gujanensis. Next base: position 86,025 of record VXAB01004661.1, on the reverse strand, counting down.
AATATTTTGTTACTGTATGCTTTTTATGCCTTTATTAAACTCTTAGCTGATCCTTTAATGGATTAAGATACTTTGCTTCTAAAACTATCTATTAATTATGAATCCTTTCCTCAGGGGAATTACAATTGCTGTAAATGCTTGCTGGTATGGAACATCAAGTTAACCCATGTGTATACCACCACCTTAGCTCTTGCCTTCCTTTTTCTTAGATCGAGCCTGGTTAATAGAGCCAAGGAAGGTCCAGAAGCTTCAGGAAAAGATTTACTTTGCACTTCAACATGTGATCCAGAAGAACCACCTCGATGATGAGACTTTGACAAAGGTAAAGTGTTAAAAAAAAAAACCTTCCTCAGATGTGTGTCTTTTTGCAGTCACTTCCCCACTGCTACATTAAAGTCAAAAGCATCACACTACATGCTTCCATTATATAGAAGTAAGCATTGTTGTATTCTTCTCCTTGCTTGTCTTTGCTCTTACACCATATTTTGTTCAATCCATTATTTATTTTATTTGGTACCTTAGCAAGAATCAGGCCACTTTAATAAGAGCCCATAGAGGCAGTTCCTTGTTAAATGTGGTTTTGGCACCTGGCTAAAATTTTACGGACAGTGGTTTTCAGACCATAACTGTAAGAACAGTGGACTTACCCAATGTCAGCGTGGATAGTTTTGATGGATTTTGGGGTATTGCATTTTTCCAACAAGAAGCTGCCTTAATTAATTCTGGAATCAGTAATTTATACTAAATGTCTTTCCTCCATCTTCTTTTTCTTTATATCTCACAGTTAATAGCCAAGATACCAACCATTACAGCACTTTGCAACTTGCACGGAGAGAAACTACAGGTATTTAAACAGTCTCACCCAGATATAGTGAACACACTATTTCCTCCATTATACAAGGAGCTTTTCAATCCAGACTCAACCACTGGCTGCAAGTGAAGGGGATAATGAAATTTTCACGTAGTCATGGAATGCATCACTGTTAAGACAAAAAGAAATGTTTTCATAATGAACTTATTAAAAATGTCACTACTGCAACACTAGGAATGTTCTGCCCTTAATAGAATTTTTTTTCCCCGCTACAGTTTGAAGAATGTAAATATGCAATTCTGAGTGGGGATGTCTTTTTTCTCTTTTCTTTGTTTACCTTTTTTTTTTTTTTTAAACTGACAATGAATATACAAATATAGAACACTGGGTTTTACCTTTTTTTAATTTTATTTTATTGGGATATGTTTTGGGAGACAACTGTTCATAGAATTTTATTGTAGATATAAATGAGAATAGAGCAGTACTTTGCAGTATTACTCTCGCTGTTTATTGTTCAAAAATAATTTAAGAAAATTCCACTTATTAGTCTTGCCTATTTCTATGTTTTTAGGTAGTTTAATGCATGTAGAAGTTTGTAGCTGTCTTGGAAATTATTGTGCATGTATGGAATACATATATATATATGTATATGTTCTGTATACGTATATATATATGTACGCATTATATGCATACATGCTGTAGCTTAAAAGTCCCAATGCCTACTTTTAAAGGATGTTCAGCCAGGCTGTCATGCATTTCTTGCTCTCCAATTAATATATTACATTTACTTTGGGCAATCATGATTTGCTTTGCCAGCCAGAGTTAAATCATCAGCAGCCAGTGTGTAATGACAGGATCACTCCTGAAATGTGTAATGTAGTGCATATGTACAGTCTGTAAATGAAACATCAGTAATATACCAGTGGTGCAAAAGCCTTGTCTGGATGATTTCAGTGGAGAGAGGAAAAGCTTTTCGTCAATTTTCTCCCTGCTACAGAGATACAGCATATGTAAGAATGAACATTTTAGGACCTGCATCAGTAAAGTATATGAAACACAGAATAAAAACATAGACTGTCCCACCCATTTCTCTGATTACACTAAAGATTTTATTTTACTGTATGCTTATTTGAAAAGTAGTTGCAAGACTTGGCTTGTTTTTGTTTTTTGTTTGTTTGTTTGTTGTGGGGTTCTTTGGTTTGTTTGGTTGGTTTGTTTGTTTTTGAAGGAAATATAGTGAACTCAGTGAAAACCATAGGAAGCCTAAAATGTAGCTCTGAAAAGTAGCAGCAGAGAGAGGGAGGGAGGAGGAAAGTCAAAGTGAACAATAGCCATGGTTACGAAGATGAACATAATACAGTTTCCTACAAAGCCGTCACCTAAACAAGACTGATGGTTTCCATTCCACATATATACGTATATATATGTATATATATGTTAAATACACTTACATATGTAGGCACATAGGGTTGATTTGGTGCTCATTTCAAGGGGGCAAGCAAAGGGTTGGAGCTGTCTTTTTGTCCAACTCTAAATTACTTTTCTGTGCATTTGCTTGCAAAACCAAAGGTGAGCACAGAGAGGAGTGGAAGACTGCCACTGACGTAATCTTGTAGATTAATTAAATTTAATTGCAGTAATGATTGATGTATTTGGATTCTGACAGAGATGAAAAACATAAACTTTTTCCTGTACAAGAGCAGGGATTCACTTCTTGCCATGCCTCTGTCCTTATCATTACATCTATCTGTTGGGAGATTTTCCAGAAATTTTCACAGAATCACAGAACTGTAGGGGTTGGAAGGGACCTCTAGAGATCATCAAGTCCAACCCCCTGCCAAAGCAGCTCCCTAGCCCAGGTTGCACAGGTAGGCCTCTAGGCAGGTTTTGAACATCTCCAGAGAAGGAGACTCCACCACCTCTCTGTGCAGCCTGTGCCAGTGCTCCATCACTGCACTGTGAAGAAGTTCCCATGCACATTTGTGCAGAACTTCCTCTGCTTCTGTTTGTGACTGTTTCCCCTCATCCTATCACCACACACTGCTGAGAAGAGTCCGGTCTCATCCCTTTGGCTCCCTCTCCTTAGATATTTATAGACATGGATCAGATCCCCTCTGAGTCTTCTTTTCTCGAGGCTGAACAGACCCAGGTCTCTCAGCCTTTCCTCATAAGAGAGGTATTCCACAGTCTTTATCATCTTTGTAGCCTTCTGCTGGACTCTTTCCAGGAGATCACGGTCTTATTTGTACCGGGAAGCCCAGAACTCCAGATGAGGCCTTACCAGGGCAGAGTAGAAGGGAAGGATCACCTCCCTCAACCTGCTGACCACACTCTTTTTAATGCACCCCAGAATCATGTTGGCCTTCTTGGCCACCGGGGCATGCTGCTGGCTGTATGGGAACTGTTGAATCACAGCCTGAACCACTGATTGATCTCCTGAGGCAGGTACTGAGTCAGCCGCANTGAGAAGCCTCAACCATTGTAAAAGGTGTGCCACCCTTTACTTAACAGTAGTCTGTGTACCATCTATATAAAGCCTTACAGTAATATACCATCCTCCATGACATCTTCTCTGAATTCCATCTTTTCTAATTATCTGCCCTACACTGGTTCATGGACGACCTGTCATCCACCAGGACAACCAGGTCCCTCTCCTCAGAGCTCCTCTCCAACAGGTCGACCCCATCTTGTACAGGTGCATGTGGTTATTCCTCCCTAGGTTCAAGACTCTGCACTTGCTCTTGTTAAACCTCATCTGGTTCCTCTCTGCGAAACTCTCCAGCTTGTCCAGGTCTCACTGAATGGCAGCACAGCCTTCCAGCATGTCAGCCATTCCTCCCAACTTTGTACCTTCAGCAAACTTGCTGAAGGTGGACTCTAACCCCTCCTCAAGGTCACTGATGAAGATGAACAGAAATAGGAGGAAGCAGAAATAAGTAGAAAAAGAACAAAAGAAATTAAGTAGAGGCAGGATCATGAGCACATGCGTTTCCTTATTTCCGAGCTCATAGAAGGCAATGTGAGCTGAGTGCTTGTGATGAACTGAAGACTCCACTGCCAGGCCAAAGGGCAGAGCTGAGTTACTTGGAAACCCATGGGGACACAGCTGGGCCTCAGAATGGGTGCAGAAACTTGTGTCACCGATAGCTTAATACCTCTGGCTTTTCCAGAAGACAACATAGATCCCATCTCAATCCTCTGTTCCTTTTTCTGCATCAACAAGTAGTTCATAGCCTATTCCAAGCACTGTGTAAAGTTTTTGCTCATCCACCACCGCTCAGTTCCTAAGCTTACATACACACTGCATGACTTTATGACTATCTGTTCTGTTTTAGCAATCCTGGCCTTGCTGCAAGAGCAGTTACAAACCCCTGGCTAATAAATGTTTTTCTGTGAATCTGAGTGCATAATAGATATGAAAACTGTAAGCTGAGTTAATTTTGCTCAGAGTTTTATTGTAAAAATGACACGATCTTCCAAATCACTTAGTCCTAGAACAAATCAGTCTCCAAAATACACTTTTTGCACCGAATTTCTATCACATATATCACATACTCTGATGATTATATTAAAATGTCTTCAGTTAATGTAGTAAAACATTGCTTTTGATACTTCTTTATGTCACTTAAACCCTAAGATTGGCATCCTCCTGTAATGTGATTTTATCTATTTGCAGCCTATTATACATGACAAATCTATGAACAGGAGTCCATATTCTGTTTACTTATAATATTAAAAAAAAATAACCAGTGTTTATACGAGGTCAATTTGTATATATTTGAAGAAAAAAAAAAAAATCAAGTCAAACTGAGTCCTGTAAGATCTTGATTTTAAGTGCTGGGGATTCATGATTTCCTTGTCTTTTTCGATACAAGAACATATTTACATATACATATTATATATATGTATGCTTATTTGAAATCCATTATAATAAAAATCCTTTATTTTCAGTGTGTTAAAAGTTACATATTTAGCTAATACACAGAATATGGAATGTGATAAGCATCACTATCGTTAGGGTTGATAAACAAAGAAGTTTGTTATGTTTATAAATAATCCACGTTTATGTATTACATATTGAAAACGTTTCAGTGTTTTCAAATAAGACAATCAGTAGCTGGCATTATGATTTATGTCTTTCTCACAGGTAATATTCATTTTGTCATCTTGCCTAAGACATATTATTTAATCATAATTCATTGGGAATTTCATCCTTTAAGCACTATTCTTAAATCACTGCAACCTCATGATCTCGTGGATCAGTAAGGACTATTTCCTTTTTTTAAAGATAAAGAACTGAAAGCATTGAAGTTAAATGACTTGCCAGAGACCACAAAGATAGCAGTATCCAGTCTGAGATTAAAAATGGATTATTTTCAATTGTCCTAAAACCATTAGCACAATGGTATGCAAAATCTTCAAGACTGTACAAACTGCTTCAAATATTGACAAATTTTTATCCTCAGATAAAATTCAAAAAT
>VXAB01004661.1:26912-80657 GCA_013399175.1 Odontophorus gujanensis | reverse complement strand
TTTTTACAGAAATTGAGCAAGTAATTCTACTATTGGTTTGATAGCAAAAATCAATACTCATACACTATTTACTTGTGCTAACTAGAGCTGATAGAACTTACTTAATTTTCTGTGGTTTCAATCGGACCGTATAGGTAAATTAGTACTTCTGTTCTTTGTTCATTGGACATAGAACAAGAACTAGCAATGACATGCTACAGGCTGGATTTTTGTTGTTGTTCTTGATACAGTCATTTGTATACAATATTTTAAATTCTCAATATTGGAATTTATATGTTCAAGTTATTCTTAGGCTTTAAACATTAAAACAGTACAAGTTCAATTAAGCAACTGCATAGCCATTCACAAGATGCATTTCAGACAATATTACTACCGTGCTTTATTTCTTGGCTTTCATTAATTTACAGTAGTATCTGAAGCCCTTCATTTATACCTTTAGAACTAGGAGTCACATCTGCTCTCTAGTAACTAGCTATATTTCTAATTTTTTTAGTGATGATCTTTTCAAATAGGACATCATTTTTAATGAATGATTATCCCCAGATATTCAACAAAAGAATATTTAAAACATATATTGAATCTTGTAGCATTGCTGTCAGATAATTGGGCCACATTGATCTAAATTATCCTTGGCATCAAGCAGGCAGATGTAGACTATATGTTACATTGCCACAGGGACTTAATTTTGGTGTAAATGTCACTCTTGCCAGCTCTTTGTGTAAAGAATTAATTCCAAGAGTCGTATTTCTTTCTAATGGAAAGATTTCTTTAGTAATTGATAGGGAAAAAAAAGAAAAAAAACAACACAGGGTAATAGAAAACATTCAGTTGAACCAACTGGTTTCCTAAAACAATGTATATTTTAAGACTGCTTTGTGACAGACAGCATTTAGCAATTGATTCGGCATGTTGTCAGGCTCCCATAGCTCTAACACGCCACTAGAAATGGAGACATCTCACTACTGCACTGAAAGAAGATGCTCAACCCCTCATTAAGTCAGAGGCCCTTGGTGTTGCCAGGTCCCTTCTGTAATGAGATGTCATCACTCTTACTTTTTAATACTTTAGTTCATGCTTCCTGTTGTTCACTTCAACTGCACTTCCCTGGGACTGGGTTATTCTCTGTTGTGCTCTGAGCACCAGCACTGCCTCAACACCCGTGCAAGGTTAAGGTGCTCCAATAGAGTAACTACTGGGCTTTTCCATGAGGTTGATCTTTATTGTTTTGCTTTCTTTTATGGACACAACTTGCACAGGTGTTCATTTTCCTTTGGGTTACTGTTGCTGAGATTTCTGACCTAACAACTACTACACAAGGAGGGTGCTATTGCTATGCAACCCTCCTCAGCCTCCCATCACTGGACTGTGGCAGTCCACCAAGGCCACAGCAGTCTGCAAGGCAGTCAGGTAGCTCAAATAGAGATATACAGCTGGTGGCTTCTTTCTGCATTGTCTTTCTCACCTCCTCTAAAGCTGTGCTACAAAGCATGGATCAGTCACATACAAGCTGCCTGCATCTTTCTTTCTTCTGACTTGACAGTGCGTTGAATTTGAGAGGAACCAAGGTCCAGCATGGTTCCTACTTTCATAGCCACTGTGTATTAGATACACCAGGAATATAGAACTTGGGCAACCATATCAAATTAAAACACAGTGCAGGTTTTTTTTTAAGTACATGTGAAATGGAAACCTGGGACAGAATAGCTTTCTTCTCCTGGCAGTAACAGAATGCCTACACCTACCATCCTACACCTACGCCTCTGCTTTGGAGACTAACTCCTCTCTCTGACATCCATTAGGAACAGCGTGTTGGAGACTCAGTCCTCTTCTTTCTTTTTTATGTTTCACGCTTTGTAAATGACAATCACTGCTTGATGCAGATGTTGCACTGTATGCCACTCAGGGATGTTTCAATATTAAAAATAGCTATATAAATATAATGGTGATAATGAGGAAGAGAATGCTAGAGGCTTTGAAGGGCACTGCTTGAGCTGCCCAGTGAACATGACCCAGACAAGGCTTTCCAGACAGTGATTAGAAGTATCACTGGTATAAACTGCATTCACTGACAGAATTTCCTCAGCTTGTTGCAGGACTCACCTCACCTGTTGTTTCACAGTCGTCAGAGCCCTACTCCAGTCAGTAGGTAATCCAGTCAGTTTATGATATGTCCTTTCCGAAACAAAATGTAAGCAAGCTCTGTATGAGTTACTGAATTTAGACAATCGACAAAAGAAAGTGCAGTTCAAATGTACTGAGTTCAGGTACAACTAGTGCGAGTTCATATTCAGAATTGATGCAGGCATGTAAGAGGAAAAGCTAAGATGTGGAATAAATGGTTACGTTAGCATGGGTGACAACAGTGTTGTTGAGCTACCATGTGGAGAAATGCCTGTAAAGACCAAGCAGTATAAAATAAAGTGGTTATGAGCTGCCCTTTTCTCTCAGGGAAACACGAGACCAGAGCTATGCCTAGGCCTCTGTGGCAATGTCTCTCCATGGTCTGGCAAGTCCTTTTCTCATCTCCAGCAAACACAACTGATTTTTAAACAGCATTATTGAAAAAGACTCACATTTCCTACTAATAGGAAATGTGAAACGCACTTCTGCTTATTGCTAGTTTTACATTAAAAGTTTTCAGTAGGCTCTGACATCACAATGACACATACAGAACCATAACTTTTTATCCTTTTAATTGTATCTCCTAATGAATGAGGCCTTGGGTGCTGCATGACTCATCTTTGCTGTTTCCCAAAGCCAAAGTTCACGTGGCACCTGAAAAAAGGCTGCAGCAAGGAGATGGGAAGCAGGCTTCCTTCTGCTGCCAGCCACCATCTCCTCACTTAGCTGCACTGTCCATGCATGTGTTGTCCTGCAAGTCAGACTGATTCTAGGACAGTAAGTCCAACACCACAGTAACTTGCCATCCCAGAAAAGGTTTGCAGCAGACCACTTATCTAAAAAAACTACTTGTTTATGCAGTCTAAACTGCAGACAAAAGCCATTGAGAAATTAAGAGACCTAAAATTTCTCCAGTGGTGACTCACAGATTAGTAACTCAAAAAGGCAGCCTGAATGTTAAATGGCATTATATATGTGTTAGCATCCTCTAGAAAAATCCTTCAATGTGAAAAACATGTCCTGATGGAAGAAGGCAATGCACAAAACATGCTGGAAAAGAAGAGATATTTCCTGGGTGTTACTGCAGTCAGTGAGGCTAATACTGCTCACAAGGAGTTCAGTAACATAGTGTACTACATTTACATATTTTCTTCATCCTCACAATTCAAGCACAGCATATAAGGAGAGAAAGAATACATCATTGGATATAGCAGCAATAAATAAATTATGTGTTTCTGTGTAACTGTACATGCAGAAAATGTTTGCTTTGCACGTGGTCTTCTGTAGAATAACATAAAGAAAAAACTTCATCTAATGTAGATATCGCAGTGGTTTTGCATATTTGTTGGTCTCACTGGATGGAGCTGCTAATTTGTGATCGAAGATATTGCTGTTGGAAAAAAAAAACATCTGCTCCAAGAATAGACTGAGGCCCTTGTTTATGGCGGTACATTGGCAACAGTAAAGTGTTTTCTTATATAAAACTCCGTCTGGACAGAATGAAAGAATTGTCTCCTAGTTTTCAGAACTATGATCATGTTGGTCCCTTATTATTTGACCAATGAAAAACTGATTGCATGGAAAAACAAGTGGGGCCAGATGGGCAACCACAGAACAGGCTTTACCGTGAAGACTGTTTCAGATAAAACCAGCTTATTTAAAATAAAATAAAAAATAAAAATAAATAAATAAATAAATAAAGCACTTATACTTGTCTTGATTAGACACACAGCTTAATAAGTCAGAGTTACTACATTAGGCTGTCAGCTTCTATGGGGATTCAGATTCAGATGCACTACAGTTGTGTTTTTTTAATGTGTCTCTTCAATGTCAGAATCAGGCAAAAAAATAAAAAATAAAGGTGTTTTGTTGTTAATCAGAAATTATAATAATATGTTACCCTACAAAGTGTGGACTACACATTCTTGTGCAGTAGACAGGGATTTTTTCATGCACTTATTCTTACAAAGCCACTAAGATGATAGCAAAGGAACTAACTAGCCGTGGCAGTCTTTGCCTCTTGCACAACTGTAGTGTGACCTCTGGCAGGCTGCAGTGTGGCTCTGCAATTGTACTTGTGACCACGAGTAAAGCACAACAGAACTCTGAGTACGCTGTTATCAACACCCAGCTAGATCGAACGCATGGGGTTTTTTGAGATTTATGCTAATCGCTGTGAGATAATTCCCATGTTTAACTAATTACTCTGGCTGTAATGAATGGATGGTATAAATAAATTAAGAATCAAAATAGCAACGAAATCCCTTATTTCACAACTGCACTGTCTGCCTCATCTGATTAACACTTAAGAAAGTTACTTAGAAACTAAACAAACAAAACGAGAAGAAAGAAACCTGAGTACGTATTGTAGAAATGTAGAAGACAAATAAAATATTTTTTCAAATGTAATTACTTTTAATATATGCTTGTGGAAGGTCTAATACTATGTATGCTGTCTCTGTAATTTTTGCTGTATATAACTGGGGACAGCAAATACACTGATTTTTTCTATGTCTCTGTTTAAGCATAAGACTTTGTAATGATTTTTTTTAAAGAGGAAAAACATCAAAGAGCAAATTATGTACTTGCTTCCTGTAAGTGTATTGTACTCTTCAGTTTTTATGGAAACCGATTGTAATAGATAAAGCTTTTTGACCAGCTGTTGATGTTTAGTGTATACTTCTGTTTGTAATGGGGGAAAAAAAAAAAAAAGATGGGGCTGTCAATCAAACATGCTCCCAGTGAGTCTGTACAGTGAGAATTGTATTAATACCTGCAGACTGCATTTGACTAATATGATTTGAAGAAAGGTTGCTTAAGCTAATAATGTTTCCTTACAGCTTACAGCTTTTATGAATTCTTCTGGCATGGGTTATACTAGTAGAAACAGTTTTTTCTTTCCAAGGAGCGAAATATTTTTGTATGCTTTTAATTGCTTATTAAAATCTGAGGTCAGGTCACTCATTAGCTGTAATCTGAAGCCATAACTGACCTTCACCAGATACCTGTTTAAAAGATCATAGTAGAGAAAGAAATTCTGTCCAGTTCATCAACAGCTATAATAACACAGGCAGGAACATAAATGACACAAAAAACATTTGGATGCTTTTCCTGCATCTCAATATGACTTTAATGGCTAGTATTTTCTGATTACCAATTTGTAAAAAAAGAAAAACGTAATTAAAATAGATATTTAGATTTAAATGAAACTTTCTAATATTTTTGAAATATCCCTGGAAATGCTTCGTTGCTTTTAGGATTATGAGAGAAACAGATTTTTCATATACTTCCCACTTTCAAATATCTAATTTTTTTGTGCTATTTCCAGTTCATTTTGTTAGAGTGAAATGAGATGCTAAGACCAGATCTCCAGGCCTCGAACTGTTTGGTGTTTAGCTGTAGCTACATTGTTCAAAATCAATTTAATTTGAATTGGGGGGGGGGATGCTACTTGCAAACCACTTGCTGCCATTGTTGGTAACGCACAAGAGTTGCATTGCCTGTCAAAACAGTCAAAGAAAACGCATATAACAAAATGAATCACTCTGAAAAGCAGAATGAAAATTCATTTCTAAAATCAAACGCCTCACAGAGTTAACAATTTTTTTTTTTTTTTTCTGAAGCTTAATTGTATAGTAACTATAATGTATCTTAACTGGCTTGTAGATACAAAAAGCAAAAACCACAAACAAGCAATGGCAAACCTGGTGAAACTGTGGTTCCGTTGAAATCAATGGCAAAATTCCCACTGATTTCTGTGAAGCCAGGAGTTCACCCAGTGTTTTTACGCCTACAGTTTTCTTCTGATCTTTATCCCTTGTTTAATATAACTGACCTAATTTATGTGTATGTGAGTAAAACTACAGCCTGATTCATTTAGAAAGTGACCATTTGAGGGTTTTATTTTTTATTATAAATTTCCTAGGACCAGCATTCCTGTCAAATGAAAAGTTTCTATATTACTTTAGAATGTAATAGATTTTTGTCTTACTTTATGTCCTGTAAATTATTAGTTTAATACTGCTAGCATTCCGTAATAATGCACACATGATTTTTGAATGTTTTCTGTAAATGACAATCAATGTTGATGAAGTTACTTTCTTTAATGCTGAAGAAAATTAAAAAAAAAAAAAACCTGCATAAGAAAATAAAATCTGTTTTGTTATTTTTTTTCCCCAATTCCCTTTAAATCAGCTGAATTTGTCAGGAAAAGGTACTGTGTATGCATTTTCAAAAAAGAGTAAAAATAAAAGCCTAAAAATAAGGAGTCTATATTTACTTTCATGATTTTTAGTAATCTATTAGATTACGTATTGCATATTTCTCCATCAGTGCACCAAAAGTGGCTCAGTTTTGCAATTTAAATTACAGCTGCAACTTTTGAATATGTAAATTGTTAGATTTCTTCATTTATTTTTCTGTTATTTTAAGGAAACCCTTAGCTAGTAGAAGGCCAAAAGACTTAGAGCAAGAGACATTTTCATGAAGGCGTGCTGAACACTAATACAACAGCAGGCTGTCCTATTAAGAAAAAGACACTGCATTTAGAAGAACGGACAATTACATCAATTATTTTTTTTAAGTTTGTGGATTTCCAATGGTAATTAATAATGAAAGATGAAACAAAGAGCTAGTTGTTAAAGACAGTACCCTTCAAATATACAACCATCTAATTTTTAGAAGGACAAATTCAGATCAGGAGAAAATTCAGAAAGAATATCTAAGGCTTCATTTTGCTAAGCATAAACTTAAAGCCAGCTATGTATTTAAGTGTTTCTCAAAACACATTTAGGTGCTGGAATGCCATAAGTGCATCTCAGCATATTTAAGTTTTCAAGTCCTAGAGATTTAAGACTTATCCGGAGATTTTGCATCCATCTGATATAAATGTAAGAATAAGTGCATGCATGACCATCTATGTTTCAGGCTTCATGAAAATGAATGGTATACTCGCCCCATTAAATAAATGCATTGTTGTGTTCAACTGTACGATAAGTATGCTTGTGGTATTTGAATAAGCATTGCTTCAGTATCGTAGGTGATTATTTCATTTTAATCTGCACATTTTAAAGTTGGAAATTCAGAAACAGTGTATTCTGAAGCAATACAAACTGGTTTTGTGTAGTTTACATTTCCCTTCTTTTGTATTTTAAGACTGCAGTACCTTTCTTGTCTCTCTGTGAAGAAAAGACGTGGTAAAAAACCTTCTCTTGAAAGGCAAATAAACTTTCATAGGTACTAATAGGCAAACAGTACAGTCACCAACACTGAGAGGAGACATATAGAATACTATTTTAAAAGAGAGTTACAGGGCATGGCCCCCTATTCTGTAATGCAAGCTCAATGTCAGTGTAGCTCCACTGTCCAGGCTTATGACAGCTTTATTCCTGCATGTACAAACTGTCCTACACATTTTGCATGTTATAGTTTGTCGAAGATAGATGGTGATTCAGATTAATATAAGTTTTCAAGAAACACAATAGCAAAATGTTTTACACAATACAACATTGGATAACAATTGCCAGTCCCAGAAGGATTATACACTTATAGGTATTCTCTCAATTAATTACTTGTGCGTGCAAATGTAGTCTTCTGCATCATACTGTAAGGTAGATGCATCTGATGATTACTTACCATATACTTTGAGCAACATCTTCATAGCAGGTGCAGCCTCATGAAATGGGATAGACATCCACAAAAGTAGTCCTGCATTTAGAATGGATGAATCAAAACCTGGCTGAGCAATTTCTCTGCCTCTTCCCCTTCTTCATAGGCCTCTACTCTACACTTCTACTCACCATGAAAGAAAATCTTCTGAAAACTGGATTGAATGATCCTTTGGGAGGATAGAGACAAATTTGTACTGTTCCTGATGTGGAGTACCTGTTTGTTGTGAAAGGTTGAGGTAATTTTAGTGTAATGGGCCATGCTTCTGTTCCTGGAAAATGTTTTCTTACCTTCCTATATATGCAGTAGTTTTGTTCAATGGTCTGTGTATATGAAGGAAACAAGACTTACGGGAGACTTACAAGCTTCAGTTAGATGAAAGGACTCTGAACTGAGAAGGGTTTTATTTCAGTTATGTTGAACAGACTAATAAAAATTACCTCATCCTACAGACATGCATTAAAACACTGTGCGTAGCTATGGTTCTCCAAAGATCAGAGTAAATCTTTCATGCAGTTGTTCTGCCTCTAAGAGTTCAGTGCAGCAGGTCAGAGAGGTTTGTTAGTCCTGCCCACATTGCACAAGGTACCTTGCTTGACATCCACCTGCTGCTGCTGCTCAAGGCCTCTGGGCTCACATGCATGGACTCATTGGACAACCTAGGGCAAGGCCAAAGGAAATAAAAGCTGGCATTTAGGTGTCCATAGAGAGTGTGCAGCAGACATGCTTCATGCAAAAGCCTGGAACTCTGCATGAGTAAGAGTAAACAGATCAGGCACCATCTGTGATTTAGAAATTATTGTTGTGATTTCCCTTGAAAATCCCCACAAAATAAATGCAGTGCTGAGCTTAAGAGATTACTTCCGTGATCAGCAGATTCAGCCTTAATAAAGCTGATGTGTACATTGCTTCCATTTCAACTAATTAACCAATAGCAATTCTGACCAAATGCTGAGCTTGTCTGGAATTTCTTCAGATTAATAAAATCCTTTATCAGAGGGCTTTAAAAACTGTGTCCTCTATCCCCCTGTTTTTGTTACAGTTTGGAAATCAACTGTGCATTCAGTTACAATGATGGAGTGATTAAAATTGCAGTAGCAGTTGATTGGCTTTGCAGAACTTCTCTGAATGACTCTGTGACTAACATAGGAAAGGTTTAGGGTTTTGTTTTTTTTGCCTCCTTGTGATTGCTGAAAATCAAACATTGAGATGTTTTTGACTTTAAAGTATTAGTAGACATCTTTTGGCATTAGTTTCTTACCAAAAATATGCCCTGCCATCTAGAAATCAGATTTCTCATTGTCTGGGCTTGTAAGTGGGCCCCAACATTTCTGCTGTGAAACTGCAGTATGTTCAGTAGTACTATTAAAATCAAATGTGAGGGAAAAGGCTTTCTGGTGAGATGGTGATGTTAGGAGACACCTTATCTTCATCTTCTTTGTTGGCTATGTTGCCCTAATAAACATGCTCATCTTCTCACTACAGTAGAAACGTAATTAATTAATCTTTTTCCAGCTTATTAAGCAGTTTTGTATACAGCACTTCCTACTAGATGTTTCTGGAGACGTTCCCAGAGGTGACAGGGAATACAGGATGTCTCCCTATTGTTTCCTGGCTTTTGTGTTTGCCTGCTGCAGTTACTGAATTGCCATGTGTATACTGCAGGGTAAATCAAACAGGGAAGTACATTCCAGGGGCACTTTGCTATTTCTGTCTCTTAGGAAGGTTCTTTACCATTATCTATTTTCTTCTCTCCATTCCCTGCCTTATAATAGAGGAGAGGTTAAATGACACATTTTTGAGGAGTCCCAGCAGAGTCTGAGGCATTAGCTTGTGTTCACCTGTTAAGCTCATTCCCCATATAAAGAAATCAATACCTCTTCTGATGAGCTTAAAGCTAGACAAGTGCTTAAGTAACCATCTGAATATAGCTATCTAAGCAGCTTTAGGTAGTGCAGAATATTTTATCATCCAAAACTCTGCAGAAAAACAAATATGCTACTTTAAGAAATTAATATATTCCTCTTCATAAACTACATGATAATATCCTACAACTAATTGAGAGGCCTGCTGGAAAATGAGCACAGCACCAAGCTTAAAAATACTTGTTGGAGAGGTTTGTTCTAATTATTTATTATCCCTGTCATTTTCGGCAAGCAGATGATTTGGCATCTGTATTTCTATTTATCAATTTCTTTGCAGTTTTAAGGTGTAAGCACTGTCTTCATCTTTACTGTAAGGTTTCCAGATGTTACCAATAAGACCAGATTGTCTTGGCAGTGTCTGCTTCACTCTTTTGCTGCCATCTGGGTTACTAATGAAACCCACTCTGTCTCTCTCTGAGGTGAATTATTGTTCCACTGCCTCAGAGTGACTTGTTCTATACAAGTCAGCCTGAACTGTGGTGACATTTCCATCAAGATAAAACCCTACAATCCTATAACTTCACTAAAAAAAAAAAACTTCCCTGAAAAGATGTGGTTGTTTGCAAATCAGAATTTAATGCTATCACTGAACCCTCTATTCACCATACAAATGTATATCCAGTTCCTTGAACTGGCACCATTTACATCTCCAAAGTGCAGTAAAGAACATGAACCATGCCTTTTACAATACATGCCCGCTAAACATCCCTGAACCAAAAAAACAGATTTCAAAATCTTGCATAGAAATGAAAGCTCAAATTTCTCATTTTTGTTTAAATTTGAATTTCAGTGAGTACAGTCAAGTAAGTTTCATGATTTCAAAAGTGTTGAACTTTTTAATCGTATCTTTGTATGATGGAAAGGTTAGTAATCAGAACAAAAAGCACAGGAGGCTGGTAACATAAGTTCCATTTAAACTTTTTCAGTCATTTAATGGCTGTACACAACTCAGTGTTTGTTATTAAATATGACCAAGAATAAGAGTGCTTGCAGCAACAGCATGGAGAAAAGCCCTAAATTTTTTTCTAGATTTATGGACCACGATTTAGTGCCACTTGAACTAGTAGTTGGTCTCCATTAGAGGAGTCTGAGGCATTAACAGCTTCTGGCAGTATCTATTTAGGCTGTGTCCCAGAGATAATTTCTTGGCAATGCTGCGTTGAACTTGGACCTCTGAGCTTCTGTAGCATTGTTTCCTTATCCTTTGCATGGTAGTGCTGCAACATTGGAGTCACTGACACAGTGCCCTCTTTTGGAAAGATCAATTTATTGTAAAAATGCTTCATCTAGCCTCCTGCAGAGCAGTGCAGGCAGGAGTGCTTCACTTCTGACTGATCTGTTCCATTCTGTTAGAAATTAAACTTCTCCAGTGCTAAGTAGACAAAATTCTCATCCAATCACATTTCGACTGCAACAATTATGCTATCTTTATACAGTTTTTAAATCAATAGTCATTTTTTTAATGGTCAAAAGAATTCCCTTAGTTAATATTTGTAAGAAAGCACGAGTACTTGAAACAAGGAAGGATTTACTCCTTTGGAAATCAAAAGTGCTCTTTTTATCATTTTAATACATAGTTACTCCACTGAAATCAGCAACATTACTTGATATTCATGGAACTGGAGGCAAAAAAACACTGTAAAACAGTAAAACTTGGTTAAATAAATATATACATAAACTACTTATTTGCAATTGTAAAGTAAAATAACAATATACCAGCAGTATTTATAGCTGCTACCAAACACTCATCATTTTGTACATAAATTCAGTTAAAAAATCCCCTACTGAAATATAGATTCCAGACACCGGCTGCAAAAAACCCAATCAGTGTAGAAATAAACCCTTTTGTCTCACAAAGGTTCTTGCTGAATTTTGTTTCTTATCTGCCTTTGGCCAAACAGCTTGCAGATTGGTACAATGCCAAGGAAACATTCAGAGCAGGTGGGAAACTTTCTTGTTATCTTTCATTATCACATATGCTGGTCCTTTGTCACTGTTCTTAGTTATTGAGAACTCTAGTTTAAACACATAAGTCCAGCCCATAGGTGATAGAATCACAGAATCATAGAACAAAACATGTTGGAAGGTTCCTTGAAAGATAATCAAATCAAGTATTTCATGGGAAATGGGAGTCTAGATGAGATTATCTAGCAATGAAACTCCATCTTGAAAACCTCCATTGAAGGTGATTCTACCACATCCCTGAGAATATTCCTGTAAATGATTGTCCTTACTGTAAATAATTTCTTTCCTATATCCAGTTGAAACTTATTTCTCTGTAGCTTGTACCTTCTCATCTCCAGGTGGCTCCTTGTGAGCATCATCTCCGTACTCTTTTTAGTCACCCCTTAAATACTAAAATGGTGTAATGATTTGCTCCCATCCATTCTCTGGGTTGAAAAGGCATAACTCCTTCAGACTTCTTCACAAAGCAGGATCTCCAGTCTTCCGTTCACTTTCATGACATCTTTTTGGACCCTCTCCAGACAGTCTGTGTAGCCATTTTTTACTTTTTTTTAATTGTGGGAACCAGCACTAGATGCAGTATTCCAGGCACAGCCTGACAAGTACCGAGTGGAATAATCACATCTCTATCTCTGCTAATAATGCCTCTGTGGATGCAACCCACGGTCTGAATTGCATGCTGCACTGCTAACTCAAGTTCACCCTCTTGTCTACCAGGACCCTGAGGTTCCACTCATCAGAGCAGCTCCCCAGCCACAAAGATTCTAGCCTATACTGAGCTGTTTGATAATGCTGTTCCAGGTGCAAGACTTGTCTTTGTTAAGCTTCATGCAGTTCTTTCTTGCCTACTTTTCAAGCCCATCCAGGTCTGTCTGTAAGAAGGCTCTCCCATGACAGGTCCATCTCACTACCTAGCTTAGTGTAATCTGCAGATTTAGTGAGAGCACTGTCAATCCCATCATCCAAATCATTAATGAAGATAATGAACAACATGGGGCCCAGTGCTGTTCATGGCAGGTAGAACAGAATGTGTTCAGTCTTATTGTTGCTAGTTATTTGCCCACAGAACAGTGTTTTTTTAGCACAGAATCAGTCTGAAAACAGAAGGTTTTGAAATAGTATTAATTGTAGCTAGGTTAAATTTTTCCTTCTTCCGAAATTTGGATGATGCCATTAAGTAATCATAACAGCATCTACTAACAACAATCCTGAAAACCACTCACCTGTAGCTAAAAGAAGCATTAGAAAGAAGCATTCTCTCCACCACATCCAGCTGAATACCTCCATGCATGTACTACAGGCACAGCAGCTAGAAATTATGGATGAATCTGCATGGAAACACCTGGGAAGGTTCCAAAATTAACACCTTGCTCTCCAAAATAAGAAAACACATGTGCCATGTGACAGTCAGTTCTAAGCTTGCCTCAACATTTCTGAATTTGAACAGAAGATGGAGTCTGCACTCTAGTTCAGGTGTAATAGCATTTCAAATACTCTAGAGAGTTCTCTCAGCTTCCTCTTGTTGTGAAAGCTGGTTTACAGAATCAGAGAATCTCAGGGGTTGGAAGGGACCTTGAGAGATTATTGAGACCACCCCCTTGCTAAAACAAATTCCCTACAACAGATCTCACAAGTGAGTATCCAGACAGCTCTTGAATATCTCCACAGAAGGAGAATCCACTCTGGGCAACCTGTTCCTCTGCTCCATCACCTTTACAATAAATAAGTTCTTCTACATGTTAGTTTAAGTTTATATTTGGACCTCCTCAAAACAAGGAATTCTCCCCATTTAACTCCAACAGAAGCAGGTCCACTACTGTGTGCTCATATTCCTGCCCTACTCCAACTGCTCTGAGTATCCTACTCTGAGCAACTGAGATGCATCTGAGTAAATTCCAAGTTAATTATTTGAAGACCTGAATTCATTCGTGCATTGTAAAAAGTCTTGGAACAAGCATTACTGTTTGATAAGAAACAGTAGGCTTTGGGAAGGTGTTATTCTACTGGAAGAGAGAGATTTGAGTGATGAATATTTTCCATAGAAATTTCTTCTTCTGAACAAAAGCCAGCTGCTGCCAATTGATGCACTACAGCTGAACCACAGTACATCCCTTTCTAAAGTAGGACTCCTAAGAAGAGTACATCAGTGTGCTCACGTTGTTCAGCTTCTGGACCTGCAATGAATTTATAGAGGAAGCATCATCTTTCTCCCTCCCCCGATAAGACTCCGGTGCCACAAATGTCCCTCAGCATCACCCACTTTCTCAAGTGGGCAAAGATGGACTGTTGTTATTGGGATCAATTTTTTCCATCAGGCTATTCATTCTTCTGTGTTACAATGTAATTACATCTCTGGTCCTTGCCTTTTGATGAAGGCAGCTGAAGTCATTTAAAGTCCCGATGGTTCCCAACATCTTCTCAGCTCCTTTTCAGGGCATTACTGACAGTGCGAATGGTGGCAGTGAACACATACTGGTCTCTAAACCATGTAGGCTGATAAAGGCTGATACATTAACCAAAGACCCCTTGATCCCTTTCTTGATGAAATTTTCTTATAAGTATCAGTAAGAGCTTCCAAGCTGAAATATCACAGGCCTGAAGAAGACCGAGAGGGGATCAATGCTTCTAAATGTCCAAAGGATGGGTAACAAGTGGATGGGGCCAGGTTCTTTTCAACAGCAAATGGGCACAAACTGAAACACAGGAACTTCCATCTGAATATAAGAAAGAACTTCTTTACTGTGAGGGTGACAGAACACTGGAATAGGCTGCCCAGAGAGGTTATGGAGCCTCCTTCTCTGCAGCTATTCAAGACCTAACTGGATGCCTACCCATTAGACCTGTTGCAGGGAGCTTCTTTAGCAGGCATTTTAACTCAGTGATTTCCAGGGGTCCCTTCCAACCATTGCAATTCTGAGATTCTTTAAAAGCTCCTTGAGTACACTGACTTCTTGTATAGGCTCCAGAGAGCCACAGATTCATGCTCAGTGACCAGGCCATATTTGGAGTATGTTTTCTGTGTGATAGAAAAGATGAGTACAACAGTCATAGAATCACAGAATGGTCCATTCTGACCATATCATCCGTGATGGAAGTCAGTGCCTCTGCCAAAAGCCTTCTGTTTGAGAAGGACCAGGTTTTCATAAAGACTCAAACTACTCTTCATCTTGCTTCATATTCTCACCCAGCTTTTTCTCAAGTCAAGAGACTCAGAAGCAGATAACAACATGAGATGCCACGGGAAAATAACTAGGAAAGCACGCCATATGGAAAGCAGAGTACTCCATAGTTTGTCGTGCCAGATGTGAACTAGCATGCTTCACTGACCAGACTTTATTTCTTAAACTTTCAGGGCCAGGAAAGGAAAAGTCCTCTCACAGCACCTTCATCAGAAAGGAACAATAGCCTCCATGTTTAATGCAGCCAAAAATCAAACCAACTCATCATTGCTTTGCCTGCAGGCAGGGGGGTACAAACTCCTTAGGTTGATATCATTGAGTCTTCAGTAGATATGGAAGAATCTCACTGAGGGGATGGGGGGAGGAGGGGGAAGAACAAGAAAAAAAGAAAAGCAATAAAAAGCCAAGGCCACATTTGCTTGGTAATGAGCTTACAATTAAAACAAATAAATACATCTAGGCACTTACTACCTTCAAAAGGCTTAGAAGAAAATAAGCTGCATTCAAAGTTGTGTTAATCATGCTCAATCTATTTCCCCTCTCACTGCAAATCAGTGCAGTTTTCAGCTAACAAGAATGGGTGCCCTACTTGAGCCGGCAAACCCTATTCCCCCTGGTAGGAGAGGCACTTAGCATGGCATTACCATCATTACATCCCAAGGTTAAAGGCAATGAAACACCAGGAGTGGCAAAGTCAAATCAGTTCAATTGTCTGATTGTTCATACTCATGAAGTAGTGAGGCTGGCAGGGGTCCAGCATATAACTTAGGGCTTTCCAGAGGAGCTCCTTTAAGGTAATTCATTGCCCTCTACAGTAGCTTAAATCAGAAGGGCAAGAATGGTCACAGTAAATGTGGCTCCTGACGCTTCTTAAGAGCAATATTAGCAGCTAGCCAGCTGCTAGGCCAGATGTCAAAGGTGCATTAAGAGCACTTGGTTTTGATCTAATCCGTTCCCGAGAAGTTGAATGGATTTGGCTTTGAGCAATGCAATAAAAAAGATTGTGATTAATGAAGCAGTACAACTTAGTAACATAAGTTGACTCCCGCTTCCTTCTCTCCAGCATTTTCACTGTCCACAAAGCAGTTCTTTTACTTACCAGCAGGGACATGTAAAATGTTAATCATCAATCTGTGGGCCATTAAAGAAGTTGCTTTTCCTTTCTCAACTTGAAAACCAAGGGAGAAAGATAATAGGTTTGGTTAACAGAGCTGTTCAGATAATGGAGAATTTCAAAGAAAAGCTTTCATGGAGTCAGCATGGGAGCTCAATGCGTTAATCCATCTCTTTTACTAACCTGAATTCAGCACCTAGATAGAGACAGGAATTAGGATTGCAATGGGCATTGCAATCTTCAGCGTGGCCTAGAACAGTAAGAGAAAATGAAAGAATACTTATTACTCTTCATGCCTTATCTAAGCAGAGGACACACTGCCAGGAACATCAGGCTAATATCTGCACTTCTTCACTTTCTACTGGGTATTCAAATAAACTGCATGCAATTGCATATTCAAGGCAGAAAACTAGAGTACCTTACCTAATAAATGAGATGTATTTATAGGAAGAAGTGAGCATATACAGCTCTCTCTACTGTTATATTTTTATAGAGACCATCATACATAGACAACATTTTTGCAACAGACTTGGAAAATTGGAGGGAATTACAACATTTAGAATTGACTTTATGCCAAACTATAAGCCATTTTGCAACCTGTGGCTGAAGGGGTGCCTAGTTCTACCAGTCCAAGGAGAGGACAGGATGTATTTATTTCAAATACCAAGAATTACTGGGAGGCAGCTGATCAGCAGTGACACTCAGAGGACCCTGGAGACAGTTGTAAAACCAGAAGCCTGTCGAAAACAGTCCACCTGGAACCTCAAACTGGGTTCAAGCTACAGGTCAGTCTTCACAGAATACTTAAACTTGCCTTAATCCTGTATCTGACTCTTCAATTTTATGTGTGCTCTGAGATGTAGGTCCAAAAGAAAGAAGAAAAAAGAAAGTAAGTATAGGCTACTCTTCATAAGCAATTTATTTATCTCTGTATTACCCATTTGTCATCACATTTCAGAACTTATTAGCCAAGCAATTGGCTTTAGCTGCTCCAGATACAACCCTGTAGCCCCACTCTGAATGTTACTGCATTAAGTTAATCTGAAAATACAAGGAGCCGATTCATTATATCATAACTGTAATTAAATCATCACTTTGGAAGATTTACATGGCAGTGAATGAAACAGCAGGCTCATAGAACCAGAAGAGCTTGTGTTCAGGTGGGTGTAACTAACTGCAAGGCTGTGCTTGCTAGAACTGTTATGCCGAAAATAAAGCATCCTTTCCTCTCTCCCTCCCATTCATTTTTCTTTCCTATTATTTATTATTTTATTTCCATTTACTTTTGTCTTTTCCTGAACATCAGCAGTTGAAAAAGCACTTTATGTTTTGCAGTGTTTTTTTTTCCTGGGAAGAGCTGGGGAACAAAGTATTGATTTTGTTTTGTTATTGTTTGGTTTGGTTTTGTTCTCGTCAAACAAATGCTCTCTACAATAAGTGGTAATTTTACAAGATCCGTCAAATGTTAATTGAAAAGTTGGCACCAGGACTGACTATAATTTCTTCCATGTTGTGGTCCCATTATGCTGAAATTAGATGTCATTGCTATACCCTTTATTTTAGTTTCATGAGGAGAAGCAGGGAGCGACTGCTATGTGAGCCCACATTTCCCTTACCTACAAGCTTAATTGTCAATCCTTGAGCTGCAGATTACAGATGCAGAATTTGTAATTTATAACATGATTTCCTAACAACAGGTGTGAGAGTCTCCAAACCCTGTTGTCAGAGTTTATTGTTTCTGTGGTTGATTGGTTGTTTTATTTGTTAGTTAGTTAGTTAGTTTGTTTGTTTATACCATTGAGTCTGGTTATTTATAACAAAAGAACAATAAAAAACAAAACTTAACCCTACTGGAGTAACTGGTAATGTAAACAGTGCTCAGTAGATGTGGTGCTGAGGAGCAACTGGATATGAGATTTGCAAAACATTAGTGGAGGTTTCTCATTGCTCCAAGTGCAACTGCTGTGCAAAGTATGTGCCTGACACTAAACAGGAGAAGGAAATGACTTAGCACCTAAATGACACCAATCAAATAAAAAGACTAGATGTGTCTGATTGAAAACGTGCTTTTTTGGCACTGATGCCTTCATGCCTTGAAAGGAACTGTGTGTGCTGTTTCTTTCAGGTTTAAGGGATTTGACAAGGAGAAGGAGGCTGCAGACAAGTCTAACTGTGGCAAGAGCTGTGTTTGAGATACACAGTCCCATGAAGCACGTGCATAAGATGCTTGATATCAGATAAACAAATGCGTTTATGTGTTGTTTATTATAGTAAGAATTTATGTATTGAATAGAGAGGTTTCTAATAGGGTTTTCATTAAATGAATCATTTAATGATTCATTAAATGATTCTCTGCTCCATGGGAGTCAGCGGATCATTCTGCCACTGCCTCTGTGATAGTGTTAAGGTTTGGTTTGATAAGGAATATAGCAATGTACTAGTTGTAATGGGAGTATAGCACTTACAGCATGTATTGACTGGAAGACAGTGATATCCCAATGGTACAAATTTAAAAAAAAGAAATAGCAAGGGAGGGCCCAGACGAGACAGAGTCAATTGTGCTACCTGGTAAGGTTTCCATTCCTCTGGGCCACATGGTGGTCCACCTTTTATCAGGCTGTATGTAGAGAGAATAGCTGAAGTGGAACAATAGTGGTGAAAAGTTTCAGATTGCTTTCCTAGAGAACTTGGACAAAAATGCAGTAGTTTGAAGCTCCATGAGAGGAGAGCAAAAGACTTTGCATTTACATTTGAACAAATGCTGCAGTCACAGTGACAGCTAGCTTCTGTGATTGTTGTTTTGAGTGCAAGCTCTCACAGTGGGGCAGAAATGACCTCCTGCTGCTCCCCTTCGTGGTCTGCTCAAAGCGATGACTGAGGCCGAGACAAGATCCAGGACTGGATCCCATGATATGGAGGTATTGAGATAGGTAAGGGCATGAAAACTAATGGATAGGTGTTGAGGACTAACTCTGTTTTTAATGAAGCGTGAAAAAAGAGAGTGAAGCATGCAAAGGATTACTAAAATAACACTTTTAGCTAGGCTGAACTCAAGAAGACCAAGATGATAGAAAGCAGAAGGGGAGAAATAGTAGGATGGACCATGTAAAATGAAGAGTGAAAGTAAGGATAGTGGTCTGAGACTGAAGTGAATACTGGTGTTGAATTTCTATGCTTGCTAAGTAGGGTTATAGGATTAGATGCTAGAAGATCCCTTTAACCAGGAAGTAATGCAAAAGCAAGCCTCGTATTATGAAGGTGAAAAGCTCAAAGCAAGCTTAAGATTTTCTGACACCCATGTAATGGAAGTGGTGGTAAATAAAAATCTTCACTGGCTCTCTGTTAATTAAAATTGTGCTTCCCTGATGTGTTGGTTTCCAGGTCTTTCTCCCAGAGGTCAAACACTGTTGATGGCCAAAAATGCATCACCTAAAAACACTTCCTGTGTTACTGTGTTACAGTAACTTACTGTGTTACTGTGGATTTGAACCAACGTGGCTATATTTTAAGGATGGGGAAAGCAAAACAATCTTTATTCACATAAATATTTATTTTTATATTCGTTAAATAGAAGCAAGAATGTAGGTAGGTAAAGCAATTATCTGAAATTTGCTGGCACATAGAGGGTAAAGAGCCAGCTGTCTGACTTGTCTCTTGGGAATCCCAGGGTTTCCAATTAGTGCACACATTCATGCAGAGGAAAAAGACAGCAAATCCATTTTGTACTCATACTTAGCCTATCCAATTTGTTTCATAATGATCTATTATGTACTTAAAAGATAGTAATATAGATGTGTCTACAAAAATTTAATTTAAACATCAGAGCTGTAGCTCTCCAGAAAGTCTATTAATTTTAGATCAATATCCATTCATGTTAAGATTTCACCAAATGGAGAAAGAAGGTCTGTCGTTCTTCCAGACAAATCTCAACACCTTAGCTCTGCCCATGCAGAAAATATACACCCTCTGCCACAACCCTTACCACAGCCTCCCCTCCACCTGCTTCCACACACACTAATACTCAAGCGCTAGGCCCTTCAGCACAGGCACATTTGCTGTCAGTGTATGCAGGTCACCCTGAAAGTAATGTCTCTGATTTGTTTTCATTGAAACTACAACACATACGAAGAGCACAATAGCACTATTCAATAGAGCAAATTCTCAGGTGTAAAGCACTATTTTTCAACACAGTCACTACTGTTAGCTATGCATTTTAACCAGTGATGAACAAGAGCCTGAATGCCACGCTCATATCAATCTGTACCAGCAGAGTTGAACCACTGTTGCTGTCACTCACCACTGCTGAAAAATGCATCACCCTCTGCCTCCGTGCGCTCACATGCATTGCTTAGTCTCCAAAAGTGTTCAGCAAACATCATTTTCATACATAAAGATATATTCATGTCAAACACCACTTCAGCTTTCTTCTTGAGGAGACTGCTGGAGATCAAACACTGACATATTCTCTAACCTGAAGTCTTTCTGAAGTAACAGTTCTCCACACAACTACTACTATAGGATATTACTGTGAGATGTGCCACATCAATTTTTGTCAGTTGGAAGATCTGTATGTGCTTCAGTGCCACCATATTTTGTTGATAAGACGTTGTCTGAAGTCATGATCTACCTGGGATCATTTTGGAGCCAACTAGAGTGCACAAAACTGTGCAGGATCACTAGATATCACCATAGCCATTACTTCCCACTCAGGGATCATCTGAGGTCAATTTGAGGGCTAGATAATCGCCATTGCATCATCTGAGGTTCAACCTAAGGGCCAAGAAATCTGTCCAGAGGAGTAACCTGACATCATCATGAGGTGAGATACATGTAAGGCATTATCTGAGGTCAACTAGGTTATTTGTTGAAGTCCAGGATCATCTGAGGTCAAGTTGACTTCCAATTACATGTACAGTGGTCATTTAAGATCAACACTGTTCTCATTTGAAGGAGGGAACGACCATTTAATGTCAACTTGAGATCGAATTAGGCTGTCATTCATTTGAAGTTCATTTGAGGTCAACAAGAGAAGTTGTGATGTTAGGGTTCATCTGAGGCCAGTGCAGCATGTTTTTGTATCCAGAAGTTACTTAAGGTGAAACTGAGACCTAATTAATTGCTTGGGTTGTAAATGGAGGTGCTTATTTGGTGCTCAGAGGCCATTAGAAGTCAATCATAGTGCTTGTTTCCTGACTAGATTCACCTGAGCTCAACTTCACATTCAAATCTCATTGCAGAATCATCTGAGCTTGCAGCAACAGGTCAGTTTAGGTAAAATATAAGCTCTAATTTGTAGAAAGCATCACTTGAGGTCAAACTAGCACTTGTTCCATCCGCTAGACTCATCTGAGGTCAACATGCCAGCAAATTAGCTAAAAGAGGTCATCTGAGGACAAGAGATCAATTGAAGATCAGCTTTACACTAAATGGTCAACTTTATCCTTGCTTTTATTTCACAAGTTGTTTGAAGTCAAACTCAGAGCCATCTAACCTGCTCCAGAATCAGGTCAATCTGAACTCCAGCTAATTTTCTCAACTGATTGAGTTTGGCTTTGCCTTTTTTATGTCCCAGGAGTCACCTGAAGTTCATCCAGTCCTCCAGGTCATTTGGGACCAATTTCTGTTGATAAAGGTCTCTTTTGCTGTTATGGGATCATTGAAGAATGCCATGCATCCCCTTCACTGTCCTAGATCAGTTGCTTGCAGTGGGATCCCCTAAGTCTAGCTCCCTCTCTCACAAATTAATGCATAGTAGATATCTGAGGTTTTATTTAGGCCTCTTCTCGTGATTTTGCGTCTATATCCTACCTCTCTAAGTGTTCTTCAGGTTTAACCCTAGCCCTTCTATGCTTCTTAGAGATGGAGAGTGGTGATAGTCAGTTTTATTCCTGTGTATGATGGCTACTTAACTTCAGTCACAGGCCTAATTTTTAGGGGTTGCCATAAGAAAAAGCCATTCATTGTGTGGGTGCAGCCTGAGATTTCCTGGGGTCAAATGTTATCTTCCCTTTGTCTAGCAGTCAGCAGAGTTCAGTCAAATCCAATGCTTTCACTATCCTGAGTTCAGCTGACATTAGCTACAAATCCAGGCAGCTACTCAAGATTTATCTGAGGCTGAGTATTCTTATCTTTTTCTATTCTGATTACATTCTGAAGATCAGCCGCCAGTTTCATTCTCCAGTACGCTGTGGGCTTAAGTTCAAAGTTGATTTCATGGGGTAGTTTGTCCTCGTTTGTGTGACACGACATATTGTTGCTCAGACATTTTCAGAGGTCTAATTATACTTCACATTTCATAGTAGGGTTCAGCTGAGGAGAATTCTGTCTCTTTTTTTCATGATCACTTGAGAAACGTTCCTATAGACTCCGAACCATCTGGTATGCATGGTGCACATGAGTAGTCTATGTTTCAGTACAGCCTGAATCACAACCAGTTCACAGAAACAGGTCATGGAAACAACTGACACTGGCAGTATCTCTGTGGCAATAAGAGTTCAGTCAGGAAATACAGCAGTGGAAAAGTTCAAAAGTCAGTTCCTCTTCACAGCTCTATCTTCTCCCTTTCTCCTCCTCCTTCTCCTCCTTTACCTCTTCCTTTCTGCCAGCTGTGTGAATGTCAGCCTGTGTAGTGACAAAACCCAAATCATATTTTGCAATAACAATCTGAGAAATTGCAGCTCTTAGCCTTCTGCCTAGATCCCTGACACAAAGAACAACACTCATCTTTTTTTTAGGCAATAGTCACTGATTTTCTACATGACTTTGTTCTGATTTCCATTTAATCTGCAGCATTTCATCACCACTGGACATCAAAATCTAAATGGGTCTTCACAATTTTAAAACACTACTTTATTTACTCCATCTCTGCAAATAAAGTTAATGCTATATATGAAGAGAATATTGTAGTGGCTTCAGTATCAAATAGAAAAGTATCTTTTTTTTTTAGTTTGAGGGTCCTTTTTTTTTTTTTTTCCAGTAATGGCTAGCTAAGGCAGGGGATCAAATTCTCTTCTGGAATCAAGATATAACAAAGAAAAAAACATAAAAAGAAGCTGAAAAGCACTAGTTGATCTCACAAAAGGTCTAGCAACAACATAAGGGCTGACAACTCCAGTGCTCACAGTTGATGTGAAGGCCAGTCTCACTGCAGACAGCCTTTTATTTATTTCTGGCATGAACATTTAAATCTATTTAAATAAAAAGGCAGTTAACAAAGAGAAAGAATTTGAAGGGAGATATAAAAAGTAGCTGAAAGAACACATTTGACAAGGAAATCAATGGGCTGCCATTAATTTATATCTGCTCCTTGTTTATATCAGTGGCTGCAGTGGTTTTTCATATCACAGCTCCAGCTTGAGTTGCTGCAGGAAAAAATAAGATTCCACTGTCAATTATTTTTTATTTCTGAAATTGCAAGTGATTTTGTTTACTAATTAACAAGTTTCCCAAGAATTGGGCAAACATTTCAACTCAAAAATAATCCAAAGGTTATTGAGCATCTAATACATTATGATCTAATAAACAAATAAAACATCTAATCAAGTATCCAATTTTTGGTTTTGTAAAAAATAAAGTACTTATGAGATGCAAGTATTTTTTTGCTGCAAGCATATAGAAACGAATGCTACTCAACAAACAAAACAAAAGGAGAGCCGGAAACCACATGGTAGATATACATTTATTACACTGAAATTAAAAATAACCATACCATTTTCTGTGTGCAACTTTCACCTTACTATTTCAACATTTCATTTTACACCCATCAAGAACAGAAACATTCTGAAAATTTATTTTTTATTCTTCTGAAACAGTACAAAATAAATTGACAAAACTATAGCAGTACAACTCAATTTCTAGGGAAGATAGATGTAATATCTCTTCTGCTTTTATTCTTAGCAATAGAGAAAGAATCACAAATACACTATAACTGTGATAAAATAAATGAGGAAAAAAAAAAAAAAAAACCACTTCCTGAGAATGAGCTTTGCAATTTCTGAATATTTTCATAAGTTGAATCTGTGTTTCCAATGCAGTAGCTGCCAAATACGCATTTGGCTTTGATTCAGTTGAATTCTTAAATAAGTTTCCTTTAAGATCTTGCTATTGGAACCAGTCCAGAGGAGACCGGGAGGATGATCAGAAGGTTGGAGCACCTCTCCTATGAAGACAGGCTGAGAGAGCTAGGCTTGTTCAGACTGGAGGAGAGAAGAATCCAGGCAGACCTCACTGTGGTCTTCCAGCACTTGAGGAGAGCTTATAGACAGGAGAGAGACTGACTTTTTACATGATCTGATATTGATAGGGCAAGTGGGGATGACTTTAAAACAAAAGAGGGGAGATTTAGGCAGAAATTCTTAACTCAGAGGGCAGTGAAGCATTGGCACAGACTGCGAAGAGAAGGTGTGGTTGTTCCATCCCTGGAGGCACTCAAAGCCAGGCTGGATGGGGATGGGGTCCTGGGCAGCACCACTAGGAGTGTTAAACAAAAATCCTAAATGCACTTTCTGAAAAAAGAAATACTGAAACTAATAATTAGAAAACCCTGTGTTTTAACATGCAAGATTTCCTCATGTATACTAGCTGTCAAGCAAGAAGAGGAAGAACCCAATCCTGAAAATCTTTCATTCCACATACGCGTTTTTAGTGTGTAGCTTATTACTCTTCCCACTAAAGGTTTCTGGGTCTTTCTCATGTTTTCAGGAGGTCTGGTCTTCATCCTAAAGAAAGGTCTTTACTTGGATTACCAAAATTTACATTTCAGTGAAATGTGAATCAGCTTTCCCCCCAAAAAGTGCAAAAAGAATGGTGAGGCAAAAGTAATTAACCTCAGAATCAATTGGAGTTTTAGGTTAGTGTTTACATGCCTGGAATAATTAATGTTCTGATAGAAGTATATAAAGGGATACTTTGAAATGCATCCTTTTCTTATTTCATCTGATTAGAAAAAACTGAAGAAAAAAAAGAAAAACAGAAAAAACTGATATCAAATATGATTGTACCAACTGTATTTTAACATATGATTATCTTACAAATATCCTTGATTTGAGGGGAAGGTAGCACATACATGAATTGATAAATAATAAAAAGGAATAAAATGAATCTACACAGATTGGTGCTGTGCCCAGCTTCACAAGTATTGCTCTGAATGCAGCAGTAACTCTCTTTGAAAGGCAACAGAAAAGTCGTCAAGAGAGGAAAATCTCAAGTATAAATCCAGGGAATATCTCCAAAACTTAAAAAGAAACTAAAGGTACTCAGACCCAACACGGAGGTTATTTTTTATGTCTAATACAAAACTGTTCATAACTTTTGCATCCCTGGATATAAGAATTTATGGCAATGACTTCAGGGCAGTATTTAAAACAATCTAAGTGTCATTTAACTTGGCCAAATGTAAAGGCATACTGACTATCTAACTAGCGATCCTTTAGGAAAAGTTCAGTCCTTAAAGAATCCGTGTATGTATGTAACCGTATACATCTCTACAGCCCTATTTTAAGATAAAGCTGCCTGAAGCTGTGTCATATCAGCCATGCAACAAAAATCCATCAGCATTCTGTAAAGATGAAATTAAACAACCTCACTAGGAAGCTGCAAAATATCCCCTGTAAATGAAAGGTGACCTCTTTCATAGAAGTCAAAATGAATAATTTTTTTGATATGTTGAACTGATGAAAAAGAAAAAAGAAAAAGAAAAAAGAAAAAAGAAAAAAGAAAAAAGAAAAAAGAAAAAGAAAAAGAAAACCATGGATAGTAAAATCTAATAAGAAGGTAGGGCTTTTTGTGTGTGTGTGTGTGTGTGTGTTTTGGTGTTGTTTTTTTTGCAGAAAAAAAATAAAAAGCAAGAAGAATCATTTCAAGGTGGACTCAAGAACTGAAGACAGCTGTCTCAGCTGAATGTACTGTTGGTGGTTATGTCAATGTCATAATCAATATCATAATTAATGCAGAAAGAGGGAACATAACTGGGAAAGTACAACTTCTGCAGAAGGCCATCCATATCCTGGTTTGCATCAAAAGCAGTACGACCAGCAGGTTCAGGGAAGCAATTCTCCCCCACTACTCCACTCCTTTAAGACACCACTTGGTTTACCACATTAAGCCCTGAAAACCTCATAAGAAAGTCAGAAACCTGTTAAATTAGGTCCAGAGGAAGGCTTCAAGGAATGATTAGAGGACTGGAGCACCTCTACAGTGTTAAAAAGGCTAAGAACGTTGGGATTATTTAGCCCAAAGCCTCTGGGCAAACTATACAACCATCTTTCAGTACTTACAGGGGGCCTGTGAGAAAGACTGGGAATCACTCATTATGAGGAAGTATAGCAATTATGGCATAGGCTCGGAACTGAAAGAGAGCGGATTTAGATCAGATATTAGGAAGAAATTCTTTACTCAAAGGATGGTGAAGTGCTGGAACAGAGAAGCTGTGGATACCTAATCCCTGGAATCAATCAAGGTCAGGATGGATGAGCCTCTGAGCAACCTAATCTAGTCCCTGGCCCACATTTATCAGAACCTGGACACCTCTTCTAACAGCTGCCAACTGTGCTGTTAGAACACAGCTGGATGATCTTTACAGTCCCTTCCAACTCAAACCACTCTGTGATTCCATGTTTCTAATTCCTGTGTGTACACAAACATTTTCTAAATATACCAAGTTAATGGTAAGCATAACAAGTAGATTCTTTAAACATTAAAATTTACTATACATTGCGGTGGAAACATGATTTTGTTTCTTATTCAAGTATTAAGTTTTCTGTTGATTTTCATGTCTGCTTTAAGTATTTCTACTCTTAATACAAAAATTGACATTTTAATGGTAGAAGGGATCTTTAATACAATGTAGGTTGTATTAGACATTTGTGCAGAGCAGTTCATTTCAATTCTTACTCTACAAAAATCATATTGCGCATAACTGATTTTAATTTTTTATGAACTTCCACTGAATCTACAGAAAAACATATGAATATGTTGTAAAGGCATTCAGATAGCACACCACTATCTGTACAAAGAATCCTTTGTACAACTTAGCATTGACAATAAAAGGCCAAGTACCAAATAGAACACATTTTCTATGACTTTTAAAATCTATTTTGCAATTAACCACTTCAAGACTTTGTTACCTCTGAAGGTAACATAAAGAAAAGTAGATCCTGTTAAAATTTAAATAACATTCAAGGTTATTCTTTATGTTTGTACTAAAGACCGTGGATCTATCAACACAGAATAAGAAAGATAAGTGATGATTGTGGGCCCTGTGAACTAGCTCTTCATGGTTTGGTTTGGTTTTGGTATGTGAAAGCTCCCATAAGGTTCTGGATTACACTTGTTATATCAGTGACTACTGTAAAAACATTAACACATTACTTGTGTCTTCTAGGTCTGTTTCTGCAACAAATTCAACAAACAACAAAACAGTATTTCTGCAATGTCTTGAAAAGTCTCCAATGCACTGGGCAAAAGTGATGTGCTTGAGTGGNCCATCTTCTGTACTATTTTCATTGAGAACCATTCTTGGGGGTTATTTACCCTACATCTCCACATCTGAAAAAGCATAATTTACATTTGTATACAGTTATACCAAAGAGCAGATAGATAAATCACATCAAATCACTTCCCCATGTAAATATTTTGTCACAGTCATTTTCTTAAGCAAGCACATTTTGGAACCATCATCCACATTTCCACAAAAAGAAATGATGAAACAGTTCATCCAGGTAAGGAGTGACTTGCTCCTGACAATATAATGAGCAGTAAAAATGAACCATCAGAAGGCCAAAGGAAGGGAATAAATCAAGAGGGGTTTCATTGTTATTCCTTGCCCATAGCATCAATCAAATGAGCAGACTGATGCTGTATTCATACATCTATGTTTTGTTTTTTTGCTCTGACCCATAGCAATGACAAGGGACAGGTTTCCAAGCTTCCAAGTGTGCACTCTGCTCACAGACACCACTTTACAGACGTGTGTCATACTCCACAATCTCACTTGCATCATCAATTCCTCTGTCGCTCGTCTCTATTTCTTTTTTGAAGGCTGGACAGAGTCTCTCCATTGTGTAGTCATTACTTCTCAAATCTATGGCAAGAAAAAAAACACAGTGATTCAATCTAGAAAATACTTGAAAAGCACATACACCCTGGGTAGAGTGTCTAGGCCTGCAACTGACAGCCAGCAGTCTGCTACTAGCTTCTACGATGAAGAAATTCTAGAGCAACGCAAATCAGAGACAAGGGAAAAAGACTTGGAGGGGCAAATAATAGTGTGAGTTGGTATGAATGAGCCTCCCTTACTGTGTCTAATCAGCTTTACTATTTCTGTCTGCCACAGACACAAATAATGCAAAATTGTAACACTGCAGTTCCCATTTTCAAATCAAACAGCAATTATTATGCTGTGTAGGCACTGAAAGGAAGAAGCTTTCTGTGGAAAAAAAATATGTAGGTGGAAATTCATCCAAAGTAGCAATCTACTTTGGCTTTGAAACTTTAAATCTGCATCACAATGAAGAGAAGTCCATTTTATCACACCAGCACAAACAAGTGGTAATTCAGCTAAGCGGGAAGTAAAAGCTGCAGTGTATAAGTACCCAATCCACAGGTCTGGAAAGATCCAGTGATTTCTCCCTGGCTAATGTTTTGATAATCCTTAGATTGCTTTTCTTTCTAAAAATTATTGCTGATGTTATCTGTAGAGATCACCCTGGAAAAAGAATCAATTTGCACAGTAAAGGAAACGAAGGAGCAAAATATCAAGGTAAAAGATCAATGTTCTCTTATTTGTCTTTGCCCTGAGAGAATGTGTCAGCTAAAATCTCTCAACTCTGTAGAATTTCTGAACTTGCTGCAGAACACCTGGGCCTGCACTACCATGTACTTAGAAAACCAAACGGAGGTTAAAAATTCATCTTCATTTTGAATACCAGGAAGTTTCAGCCTCTTGCAGCAAGAGTTACAACGATGCTTTGCGATGAAGTTTCTTATTGCATCTTCTCCTAGGTTTGCTGGTCCAAATACCATCTTTCCAGATCTAAAAGTAATAACATTGAATAATCAACAAATTTAAAATAATGCAATTGTAGAGAAGAGAAAGGTTGATCATTTCCACTTACTAAACCAGAGGCAAGTTAACCATTTGGTAAAGAAATAAATAAATAACCAAAACTTAGTGTACATCTCTAGTTCTTAGCTCTGAGATGAGAAAACTGACAATTTTGGTAAAGAATTAGCCTATATATAACCCACATCTACTTTTCCTTCCTGCAGCAGTGCAGAGGTAGAGTGTGGCTGTGTACTGGTATAGCAGAAATGCTAAGCTATGGCCTGAAACAGTGATACAGCACCTGGTGGGAAGGCAAAGCCAACCCAGGGGAGCTCAGGTGGATGCAATGTACCTGAGTGATTGGAAGGGGTGAAGCCAGGATCCACCCCTTCCCAGACCTCATATAAGGCATGGCAAGTTGGCAGTGGCAGTAAGGGAATTGTTGGTGGAGATTACTGCCTACCTGAGGCCTTCTAAAGGTAAGCAGCAGGTTTCCTGTATCTCTACTCACTCCGTAGGTCCTGCTTTTGGGTTTGTTCTCATTTGCTGTAGCCAGACTTTGCCACCCTGCACTTACTGCAGTACTCTCCATCCCATTATAGCATTATACCTTCTCTGAGGGGAGACAGGATACACGTAGCAGCTCCTACTAAAATGCTCAAAAAGAAAATTAGGGCTCAATGATATTAAGGTATTGTATGCCAGAATCTAACCTGAATGACTCTATTACAGTCACTGTTCATTTTCATCAAGCAAATGTTTTGGGTTTTGTTTCAATGTTGGGCACCTGGAAACAAACCAGTACTAGCAAAGACCTTATTTAAGAACTGAAAACTGAAAGTCCTAGTCATATCAGTATGCAACACTGAATAAAGACTAAGTATACTGCTGGCAGGCAAGGCTTTAAAATTTATTGGCTACTTTCTATGCTCATTTACATGTGTCTTCACTCTGGCCAATTCAGCAGCATTACTAAGGGATCTGTCTGTGGAAGTGCATTGCATATTCTGAATGAAGCTGACACAATTACAGATAAAAGCAAGCTACTGGCATGCATGTATTAAAGTACCACATAATTATATCAGATCTTTAATATAGTCTGAAAGAAGAGCATTCATTATTTTTAACATTGCTCCACCATTTTTCTCAAGAATTTAATTGATATTCCAGACATCACAGAGCAGAGCACACATGAAACACTTCTAAAGAAACTTTATGAATGCAAGTGCTTTATTTTAACAAGATGCAGAGTAGAAACAATGCATTTTAATATCTGAAATCAATTGCAGCACTGGGAAGCTACAGAAAAAACTTTAACTCTCTCAAATCTATCTGTAATTCATACTAATATAAAATATATTCTAAGGAAAGCAGTTTTCAAATATGGCATTCCCCCTCCATAATGGAGAAGAGCAATAAATAGTCAAAACTAGTATTTGTCTAATTTCTGGTGGTGATGATTTCTGATGGTGATTATCCACTTCCTGGGTCATTTGAAGGACCGGTCTTTTCAGCTTTAACTACATATTAGTACAGCAAAATATGTAGGAAGCAGAATACTATGTAAGTGTTGTGTATGCACTTTACATAACATGGTGCTACATTATCATTTCTATTTAGTAGGTAAATAATTGGTTGGAAGGTTGTGAACAGGGAACTACTGAATAGTGTCTCTCAGTGGTCCATCTTGGGATCAGCAGTCTTTTACATCTTTATCACTGACACTGATGATAGAATCAAGTACAATGTTTGCAAGTCTGCAGGTGACACTATGCTGAGTGCTGCAGTCAATATGACAGAAGAAGGGGATGCCATCCAGGGAGACCTTGACAACACAAAAGGTGAGGCCTAATGAGGTTCAACAAACCAAAGTGTAAGGGACTGCACTTGAACTGATTTAAAACTTAATGTGAGCCAGCAGAATGCACTTGCAGTCCAGAAGGCCAACAGTATCCTGGACTGCATCAGAAGAAGGGTGGCCAGCAGGACAAGGGAGGTGGTTGTCTTTCTCTACCCTGCATTTGTGGGCCTTTATCTGGGTTACTGCAGCCAGGTCTGTGGACCTATTGGAGAGAGACTAGAAGAGGGCTATGACAATAACCAGAGGGCCAATGCATCTCTCCTATGATGACAGACTGAGGAAGTTGAGCTTCTTCAGTCTGAAGAAGAGACAGCTTCTGAAAGACCTCATTGTGGCCTTCCTGTATTTAAAGTGAGATTATTAACATGATGGAGAAATAAACTTTTACATGTGCAAACAGTGATAGAACAAGGGAGAATGGTTTTAAACTAAAGGAGGGGAGGTTAGATCAGATGTCAGGGGGAAGTTTTTCACGGAGTGGATGATAAGGAACTGGCACAGGCTGCCTAGAGAGATTGGGGATGCCGTGTCCCTGGAAGTGTTCAAGGCCAGGCTGGATATGGCCCTAGGCAGACAGATCTAGTGCTTGATCTAACAGTTGGCAACCCTGCCCATAGCAAGGGGTTGGAAGTAGGTGTTCTTTCAGGTTTCTTCCTCAAAGAAGCTTCAAGCCATTCTAAGATTCTTTGATTCTATGATGGTAAACTGTTGAAAACAGATGTTCTGGAAAGTTGGCTGTACAATATCTTACAGGTCTAACTCAGGAGTTACATGGTCAAGAATGGCCATCTGAACACTTCATCTCTGTGGTTCTCCTGTGGACTGCTCCAAAAGCTCCACGTCTTTGAGGTCCTCATCTAGACGCACTCAAAAAGCTTACATCATACTCATGCTGGGGGGCATCCCTGAAAGCTGCTCTCCTGGTTGTTCATGGGTTATTTTTGAGAAAAACACTATACCCAGCTTTCTCTGTCTCAAAAAAGTGTAGAACTATGAACCAATGGATTTTTTTCTAAAAAAAAAGTTCCTCCTTTTGTGAAGAGTCTTACTTCATAGATGTGCCCATAAATATCTACCAGATCATGTTAGACTGGTCTTGTCTGCCAGACAGGTAACACAGTGCATGCTGATGCAAACAGTGCTTCTTGTATTCAACTAGGAGCTGCTGATCTTCAAAGCAGACCATAACACATCTATTGACCTTATTTGATAAAATGTAATGGAAAGTTTCATGGCAAGCAGCTCTCTTCCAGGGAAGCACCCACTTCAGCTAATCAGTATGTTTGTAAAATTAGCTTCACGTTCACCTGTTTCACTTGTGCAAGTGTCTACAGCAGAGGTTCAGTACAAGCAAATATTTTATCTATTGTCAGCAATTCAACTATAAATTGTATGGCTGAAACTTCAAAGCTTGATAAAGATTCAGTAACTCTGTTCTCCAAAATGTATGCTAATGAGTAACTTCAGATAACACAATCTACAATCATACTACAGCCTCCAGCCCATCACTATATGCTTCAAAGTTTTCTAAAAGGGGAAAAAAGAGGTCTAGAACCTCTTATTTCTCCTTCTCACATGTTTGTAACGAGACTTTTTGACCACCAGAGGCCTTCTCCTCATGTCCCTCAACAGGCCTAATGCATCAGTTCTTTTCAACATAAAATTCAGCCAAATATTTTCCTCATCTCTGAATCTGCTCTTCATTCTACACTCCGTGTCTGTGAAAGCTTTATCAGGATGAACTTTATTATAGACTTGTAAGTGATACACTCTGAAAAGAGCATCCAGAGTACTATTTGTAATGTGACTCGTCCCAGTGTTTGGGTGGTAGAGAAGCCTGCAGGGACTACCACTGTGTCACAACCCTGCTGCTGTACCTGGAATATTTCTGTTTTTAAAGGAAAATTTTTCACTAACATTATAACTGCATAATTTTAACACCTCATAAATCCTAGGCAGTGCATATGGCCAGATGTTCAACTGTTGTTAAATAGCCATCAAGTTACAACTGTGTACATGAGTTCAGGATGTGCCAGAGACTTCACAGTATCGCACACACTTCCAAACTGATCTATTATTTTTTATATTAGTATTGTATATAAATCAAAGATGATATAGCACACAGAGCTACAGATCACATTTTGACATTAAAAAATTCATTTCAAGTCAGCATGAAGGATGCATGAAAGACTTAGTGCAAGATATGTGCATGAGCCACTATAACAATGGAATACAATAAACAATAATAAATAATGTAATGATAAGTAGTGCTATAATTTGTAACAGCCCCATCAGTCAGCTGCCAACTACTTTCTCTCAGGCGTCTAAAAGGATGTGAGCTTAAAGCAACTTTTTAGGTAGTGCACAGATTTTGATTAAGAATCTTACTAACAAATGAAAATTTAGATCTTGATAGAGACAGAAATGTTTCCCCAGTGAGCAAATAAAGGTTAACGCAAGGATAGTGCTTTTACATCATTATTTTAGAAAGTGTTTCTTAGAATTGAGTATCTGCTAGCTGCTTACTGAATATATCTATGATTTCACCACCTTATTCCTTTAGATGTCCAAATCAAAACAATACAGCTTCACAACATGCTGTGCTGAAGATTTCCCAGAACATAAGAAAATCAAGATAGTTTTGATTAATTAATCAACACTTCCTCTTTAACTGGGACTTGACTGTTTCGTAAATGATAGAGGAAGGAAAAAAAAGCTCTGAAAATAAAATGTATGTGATCAAATTTTAGTAGCTGTGGCAAATAATTTAACAACAGAAGAAAAAAAAAACACAGAAGGATACTAACATACACTTCAAGATAATGCAGGTAGATATTATTACTATTTTAAGGAGGATAAACTGAGGTGCCACATGAATTACTGTGGTCAAATGACCAGTGGCAGCCTCCAGAAATAACTAGCACAGTTTAAGTTCTATGTTTCCTTTTACTGATAAAAAGAATCCACTTGAGAATTTGTTAAGTATATATTTATAAATCTGTAGCAATACTTTCAAAATGTTTGCTCAAATGTGTGTAATGAACAGCTATATAAACAACCTCTCTGCTAAACTATCCTTGCGTTGCTGTCATGATCTGATATCCTACACACAGCAGGCATACCTGTTGGTGACATAGACAGCAGGATTAAGAGCATCCTTTGCAAGGGTCATCCTCTGGATGACACTAAACTGAGTAGAGCAGTTGACATACTGACGGGAAGGGGTGCCATCCAGGGGAATCATGACAGACTCAGTGGCTGTATCTTACAATTTTTCACTGCTTAAAGGTGGTCTGCAGGAAAGATGAGGAGCAACTGTTTGCCAGGTCTTGTAGTGATAAGAGAGGGGGTAATGGTTTTAAACCAAAAGAGGGCAGGTTTATATTAGGCATCAGGGTAGTGAGGCATTGGAACAGGGAAGCTGCAGGTGTCTCATCCCTGGAGGTGTTCAAGGCCAGGCTGGATGGGGCACTGGGCAGCCTGATCCAGTGGGTGGTAACCCTGCCTGTAGCAGAGGGGCTGGAAATGAGTGATTATTAAGATTCATTTCAAACCAGGCCATTTTACAATCTATGAAGACTTTGTCATTGTGGAATTCAGCTTATTTTCAGTGTTTCCTTCAGAATAAATATTATATAGACAGCACACCTGCATCCATAATTCAGCATTCAAACATTAATAGTCATTTTTGAATAATTCTATTAATGAAATCTAAATAGAACTAAGAACTTGCTTCCAAAATTGTCCTATTCTCATTTCTAGGCTACCGATCTTATATTTCTATAGTTAATGTCCCTTTGCATTTAAAGTGACAATATACCTTTCCAAACATGAGATATATTTTCAACCGGATTACGTGAGCTGAGTGAGAGAAGCCAAACTAAGAATGCCAGAACACAGCTGGAGGGGTGTGTGAGCTTAGTAAGACTCCCCAGAAAACATGACTTTGCAGGTTAGCAACCACTGACACCACTGACACCACTGCTTCTCCTCCACTTCACTATAGTATGTACAATCAAGGAGCAAGGTCACAGGGAATAGCCATTGCACAACATGACAGAAAAGGTGCAGGGATATGTACCCAGGACCCAGTTGTGTTTGTCTGATACTACAGGGTGCAAATGGGTGAGATTATTTTACTCATTACATTAGAAACAGTGATGTCTGCCTAGATATCATCTCAGTTTCTGCAGCCTGATGCATAAAGGCATCATACAATTCCACATTTTCCATAACCTCCAACGCAAGATTTATGATCTCAGCACAACAGCTATGGATTTGCGAAGTGTAGCATGCTTAAACACACCACTAGGACCTGTTGGAAAGATCAGACATCCAGAGTCACTCTCCTTGAGCGTGTGGCCCTGTATACTCAAAGAAACAGTGCCTTACTAGGCAGGGGAAACCACCCTACAAAATTTAAGTTACTGATAAACTTGCTAAAAAACTTACATGGTCTTCAGGCTCCGATTCTCATTCTCCTTGCAAAAACTCCTGTGAAGATTCCCCTCACTTTAAATAAATTACTCAGGATATGTAGGGAACTGAAATACATACAGACTCCCAAGGCAAATCAGAGGGCACAGCCTTGCCTCTGCTATCACATGTTCATGTACCCAAACACCATTCAATAAATAATTAAATCACAAATAACATAAAAATGCCCTAAATATACACAGTCCATCAGTAGAATGATTCCACTGAATGATAATTTAATCATAGAAAAACCTACTTTTTGTCTTCAGGTTTAATCACAGATGGGTCTGTAAGGTTTTCCCCAACACCTACAATAAAATCAATAGGGTGTGTTACAATAGGAGATGGACATGATTTCACAACCTGACACTTAAGTAAAAAGTAATTACCCTTTTTCATTTTAGATCATAAAGTGTCACAATTAAAATGATCATGAGCTAAAATGAGAATGCCATGATTATAAAAATCTGTGAAGTATTGGCAAGCATACAGTTTTGCTATTATTATGTAGACAGAACGCTTATGCAAATACTTCTAAACACTGAACATTGTGCTACAGCTGAAATAACTAAGCAAAATGTGACCAGCAGTAGGACTTGTATTTAAAACAGAGTACTAGACAAACAAGAAACTTACTGATATCAATAGATCTAATCCCATATACAGACTCTCTTCAAGGCAGCAAACACAACAAGCCACAACTCATTATTCAGTTATATGATGTGCAAAAGCTTGGATCTGTTACTCCTTTTCTGTCTGTGTAGCCACAGAAGTGAATTAAGTAATTTCACTGTAATAACTAAATGCTGATTTTTATGTTGAGTTTTCCCGAAATGATGTAATGATACCATTTTATCAAAAACCTTACATCTGAAGAAACTGTTGTACTTCTACAGTAAAGAAGAGATTCTGCAAGAATATAACATGCAATAATTAGTATTTTAGTAGGCCACTGGTGATGAGTTTACGTTTCGCAGCTAACACCAGTAAAGACTACAGAAATTACTGTTTAGTAACTGAAATATCCTCAAATTGCAATACTCTTCAACAGAAATCATTTGAATTAACATAAAATAGACAAACATGCAGTGTA
Source organism: Odontophorus gujanensis (assembly GCA_013399175.1). Classification (NCBI taxonomy): domain Eukaryota; kingdom Metazoa; phylum Chordata; class Aves; order Galliformes; family Odontophoridae; genus Odontophorus; species Odontophorus gujanensis. The sequence goes on along the minus strand of VXAB01004661.1, from coordinate 44,214 downwards.
CATGTGGAGATGGTCCCACAGTATTATATAACTTGTGACAGAGTTAAAACTAATCAGAACACCGAGGGGAGCAACCCTTGCACTCTTCCTAAACACCAGATAAAAGAACTACAGAATAAACATGAGACTAAAACTTGAGCAGATTTTAGTTCATTTCCTCATTTGAGATGGAAACTGAAGCTCCTCCAGTCTTGATGAGATTTACATAGATGTTTAAATTCTCCACGTTTGAGCCAACACAGTTGGACTGGAACTGTCAAGAGTTGTATAATAAACTCAAGGAAACCTAAGACAAATTCTAGTAGGCTATGGTTGAAGACACACTTTCTATATTTTTTTCATGGGATTCTAAAACCAAATGAAGGCAAGGATGGAATTATAGGCTTACTTTGCATATCTTTTTGTAATTCACAGCTTCTGGATGCTGTAGAATGTAAATATGTTAAGTCTCGGTCTACTCATACACATTTCCCTTGACAGAAATGACAAACAATGGTGTTTATACCATTTGATGGGTGCTGTTCATCTTGTGAACATTGTCAACTGCTTTATCTCTTAAAAATATGCCATGTCCCTACTTATACATGTACAGTAAAGTCATCACATGCTCTTTGAAGGAGCCACCAGACTTTGTGAATAGCACTCAGGTTTACAGCTTATGTAAACTGCTTACAGATTTATTAAAAAGAAAAATGAAAATATACAGACAGCAGATCAAACTCTCCAGACAGATATACACACATTAAGTATGTATATATACATGGGTATACTTGAATCTCTGCATTATTTATATTTCTTAATAAAAATAAAAATATCTGAACTGTGGAGTGTTTTTCTGGAGCTGGCTGAAATGTTCCCACACACGTTAACCACCTGCTGTTCGCCCATTCATCCTAGGTGTACTTGAAACTGAATTATCGTCCCATAACATCTACATTAATCCAGAGTAATTCTGTTGGTGCTCAATTAACAGGACTTCACAACAGATATCCAGGAGTTACACAAGCTTTTCCAGTTTGCTGAAGAGAATTTGGCCTGTTTCTCAGTATTAAATTCTCTTTCAAGAGAATTGCTTTTCACTTGGTTTAAAGCTATAGTAGTCCCATACTAGCAGTCACCTTGCAAATCCAGGACAAGGAGCTCCCCACGAGTATAAACATAGGTCCAGTGAGAGAAGGCCAGCATCAGCTCTTCAAGCAAGCTGCTGGGTGTAATCTCATCTCCATTGTTGTTGTTGTATTTCCGAAATTCACCAGTCATGTACTTCTCAATGGTGAGCCACTGCTTTGCGGAATGGCAGTAGATGAGGAAAACTTCCAGGAACCTGTGGATATAAAGGAGTATATAAGTGTAACAAACATCTTCATAGTCACCATACAGCATAATGCCAAGCAAATATATCAAAAAGGAGGACGTCTTCACTAGGTGGATTATTTTCAATAGCAAGAGGTACCAAACATTCTACAGCAAAACAGCTTTCCCAGTTTGGTGGATAACAAAACAGTGTATTCCATCAAAAGACAGTTTATAGAACATAGTTTGGTGTCCTGGTAACATAAACTGATGTACTAGTTTTGGCTGAGATAATTTCCCTCTTAGTAGCAGGTATGGTGCTGTCTGTGTTTTGGATTCAGGATGAGAACGTTTTAGTTGTTGCAGAATTAAGGATTTTCCTGCTTTTCATGCTGCTCTGCCAGCAAGAAGCTGGGGATGCACAAGATGATGGAAGGAGGAAGAACATACACGGATGACCCAAACTAGCAAAGGATTGTCATGGTTTTGTGGTTTTTGTTGTATTGTTGATATTCCACAACATGACATCTTGTGGTGTGCTGAGAGTTAAAGAGTTAATGCTCTAGCTGTGTTCTGGGTTTTCCTGACCGGGAATTGAACCCGGGCCACGGTGCTGAGAGCGTCAGCTCCTAACCACTAGCCCAAGAGCATGACAAGGGGAGACCTTATACCACACGGCATCATATTGAACAATAAAATTAGGGTAGCTGACACCAGGGGGGCTGCCTGGGCACTGGTCAGTAGGTGGTGAACAATTGTACTGTGCAACACACAACGTTTCATTTAGCTTTTATCAATGTCATTTTCTCTTCCTTTTCTGTCCTATTAAACTGTCTTTATCTTATCCAATGAGTTTTACCTGTTTTCTGATTCACTCCTCCATCTCACTAAGGGGGAGTGAGCAAACAGCTATGTGATGCTCAGCACCCTGATGAGTTGAATCACAATACCTGATTTAACACCAGACAATCATAATAAGCTAAATATCTATTTTTTCTTATGCTAATTTTGTTAAAGGTAATTCTTGTATAGGGAGCAGCATCATGAAGAAGCTTATTTTGCTACCACATCTAGCTAGAAAGGTAAAGTACAGTGATACCTTTAAAAAGTTTGAAAGGTGGGATGGGTTATTTATTTATTTATTTATTTAGGCAAATGATTTTACTTTTATTGGGAAATTATTCGACAGAGATGACAATTTACTCAAAGCATTTACTCAAATCATTATATGTAAGGGAGATTATGCTGCAGTCAGTGGAAAACCAGAACGGTCATGTCAAAGAGCAGTCAGGTACTCTGTCATTTGACTCCAATTTTCCATCTCCTCTGGACAGAAATTATCAAAATTCTGTACAAAGTGCTGAAATGGGAAACTCTACCTTGCTCCTGCTCTGGAAGTTGTAGGTTCCACTCAAGTGGGAGGAAAAGAGGAAAAAAGACCTCTTGGAAGTAAACCACTCAGAATCACTCATTAAAACTCATCTCATTGTACCCACTGAAGTAAATTCTAGGCTGAAGACAGAAAGCGACAAACCCATCTGTACCAATTCTCTCAAGGAGGAAAAAGACCACAGAAGTAGCATATCTGAACAACAGATTGAAAAAGCAGTGGAACTAAGGTTTGCTGTGCCACACTCACTATTTTCCCTCCCCATCTCACCTTCCACAAGATTCTCATCAGACATCATGTGCTGCACATTGAGCATATACCAGTTGGCTATGCACTATCATGCAAGTGTTCACCAGACAAAGAATTGCTACCAGAACAAATCCAAAATAGCTCAATTCTGCTTGCATTTTTTCCCTGTAGTGGCCTTAAGTAGGGCATTTCTTTTTCTGTTAACGTGTTCATAAATCTGTACCCAACAAGATAAGGGAAAGTCTGTTTTTATATGGGGCTGCATCATTTCAGAAGTGCAGGTTTTAAAGGAAGCAATTCTAGAAACAATCAATGCAAGCAGGGAGAAAAAATTAACTAGAAGGTAAAAACTCCAGTACAGGTTAGAAATAGTGTCTCTTAGCACTTTCTAGGTCAGACCTGCCTATCTATCTAAAAATATGACAAAGCTCTTCTAGGGAAAGATCTTTTGCTTTGCTGAGCTTTTATGAGCTGAAGGCCTGGTGTTTCTTGGTATGCTCAAAAAGTCCCATGTAAAAGAAACAGTAAAAATCTTTTCTAACTACTTCCAGTTGTGATATGTTTTACCAAATGAATGCAGATGTACACAGAGGATCTCAAGACATTGCAGTATAAAGGACCCTTTAAAAACAGACTGTGTAGGGCAATGGCTTCTTTCTCAAAAACTATGTATTTCAATCCATTACTAATAAAATAATATTATTCAAATAATGTCAAATACATGGACAAGTTTCTCACATTAATACATGACTGCATATGACTGAAACACACGTAAACGGCCTGCTGCTTTGGCTAATAATATCTCTCTAAAACATTCAGTTCTCCCACCTACTGCCTGACAATTTGTGCTGTTAAAAAAAATACCAAACACACAACAATCACCAAAAACAGATAGTAATACCCTCTTCTTTAAGACACTATTATCCCTATTATCTTCTACCCTGATTTATTCTTACATATTGAGGTACCTATGTCTTTTAATTAAGTATTTAAGACATAAATACTGCTTAAAGCAGCAGCTACTTCATTCTACTACAGAAAAAGAGTCAATATTAGACCTGGGACATAGGTGAGAAAAGAAACTTTTGACACTTAATCCTTAAAGATAGTGATTTTACCTTGGAGTGTAAGGAATAGTATGAGGCTTTACTTGATTGAAGGTATAGATTAACTTTTGGGCAGCCCTTTGCTGTTGGATCTCCTGAAGAAAAGTGTGTTGATAAGCGTCACTTTGTTATTATGAAAAAAAAGGAATCATTAATTGAAAAACAAACAAATAAACAAATAAATAAACAAACACAAACCATGTGAATGTATATAGTTTAAAAGTGGGAGATACATCTTCCTCAAAAACATTTTCCTTTCCAGAAGGTAACATCAAAGCACACATCAACCATACCAAAGACATTCATGTATAAGCAATATACATTTAAGACATGTCAAGTCAGTGTCTCTTCAGATCTGTACTCACCCTCAGGCAGAGATGTAACACTGTACCATCATGAAAGATCTTTTGCCAAGTCTGAACCACCTCAGGCAAAAAAGACTTCACAATAAACACTTGTCCCAGCTTTAACACATCATTCTCAGACCAAGTACAAATGACCTTCATGGCCCTCCGCAGACCCCCATCCATCTCCTCCTGTGACAAGACTTGGATCATTGCAGCCATACCATGTTGGGACCAAGAAGACATGCTTTTACCAAGGTTCATAGGTGAACTCTCTTCTAGTCGATAGACAGTCACTTCCTCTCCAGCTTCAATGAACAAAAGTTTTGTCAGTAGAAGTCTCATATTGCAGAAAGAGGAGACAACTGCATTTTCATTCAGTGTCTTAGAATAACATACTACTTCACATACCTTTGCAAGCAATTTTTGTGAAAACTTGTCCTATCTAAGCTTATACTATCTATGTCTATAGGTCTCTTGTGACAACATAAGGTGCCCAAATGCATCAAACCTCCAGACAGAGATGAACTGAAGATTTCATGCATACTTTCACAGAAACAAAGCTCAGTGATAGCCTGGTTTATATAAAACAATCTCTTTTGCCACAATGTTTAGATACTTAAAACCAACTGAACTTTAAAAATAAATATTTTTTAACTGTTATCATCTTCAGCACAAACTTTAATCTAATAATGGCTCTCTCTGTTAAGGCACCATGTGGAAATGGGATTTTTAGCAGATCTGTTTTAAGCTATTCAAAACCCAGGCAACATACAATATTTTCCTTTAAACTATGCTTGACTAAGCAAATACTAGACAAGACAAACAGACAAACACAGCTTGTAATAGTTAAGAACTACAAAAATAAAGGGCTAGAGATCGTCACCTTTTGAGGAAGAGAACTGAGTTGCTCAGAAGAAATTAATAGTGAATTGGCCATGACAAACCAAGAAGATTAGATTGAGAAGGGAACTGTCCTTCCTTAGAGAAAGGAATCCTAGAAGAACAAGCTAAAGCAAGTAGAAAGGAAGTCTACAATCCTGACATTTTAAATTAAGAGTTATCTTTTCCCTAGAAGTTCCCATGTTTGTTTGTTTATTTGTACTGCATTAAATTTCAGAAGTTCTGCTCTTGTTAATAACTTAATTCCAGAAAACTGAATAAATCCGGTGAGTTTTAATGCTGTCACGAAGTTTCCCTATATATACAGATTGCACCAAAAGTAATGTCCCCTGCATGTTTTCAGGGAAACTACAACAGATACAAAGAGCACCAATAACTCTTATTTCATTGAGAAAACTCTCAACTACAAAACACTATTTTTCAATGCAGTTGATACTATTTGCTATGCATTTTTGCTAGTAATAAACAAGAGTCTGCATGCCATGATTGTAAAAATCTGCACCACTGAAGGTGATGCTGTTTCACAGGTGATATGACAATGTTGTTGCTAGGAAAACACTGTCCATGCAACATGCTATCCATCTTAAATTGGACAGAACAGGTGGAAGCCAGAATGACTCAGATCCAAACCATTCAGGGGCTGTGGTAGGACAGTCCAGCCAAAATAGGCATGGAGCTCCAGGGTCTTCAAACTGATACAAGGCCCATTGTTACAGTGTTGTAGGAGAAAGACTGACTTCTTCTCTGACCTTACTCTTGAAGTTTGAGTGTTCAGCTTAGACAGAATCCCAAAGCAGTCAGAATGGACATTTGTTTCATATGCACTTCCATGTCAGATGCCATTTTATGAGACTGCCCCCAGACCCTTGCTATGTGACTACCATTAGCCACACAGCAACAACATGTATCAGAACGCTGCTGGGAAGTTTCTACCTCTACAGACATATCACTAACATCTGCCTTTGACATTATGGGCCAGAGTAGTAAAATAGGAGATACTATTTTTGGAGCAGCTCTCTCAGTTGTTAGGACATTCTTTTCTTATATAGTGCAAGCAGGACACATTTCTGCTTCTATCATTTGTAAACTAACACAAAAGTGGAGGCAACTCATGCTATTTGCATTGGGAACTCATTAGAAACAGATCTTAACTGGTAAGTGGGATGAAGTAACTGCATCTGCAAATAGCAAACACAACAGAGGACAAGCAGAGTTCAGAAAGAAATATTTCATTTCTGCCCCTGAACATATCTTCATCAGTTAGCACTGATGAAGGTGCTATTGGAATGCCACAGTGTAACTGCTTTATTTAAAATAAATCAATGGAAAAGTCAGTGTATTACACAAAAGACACTTGAATAAGGGTACAATAACTATGTACAATTCTTTCTTAATCTTATATTAATTCTTCATGTTATTATCTTTTGATAATTTAATACTTAAAATGGTGTCTCCTGAGAGTCTCAAAGATCAGAATGTTCAATATGCTCATAGCTGTATTAATTATCTGCAGCAATTTGGTCTCGAGAAATCCTATGATGCTGCAAATATCAGCAATTAGCCGCTGTGAGAAAAAATATACTATATATTGCAAGAGCACACCTAGACCTCATATGCCCAGAGGCAGAGCTTCTGCTGCTATAAACCAGTACAGCACACTAACTTCAAAACTCTTTCAAACGATCTTATATATCCTTCTCTTCCACTCTTTAGTTACAGTACAGTTCTTCTTCCCTTGGTACACTACAACTCTTCTGTACTATGTACCGAAGTAAAGTCCTGTCAACAAATGCCTATTTTTCTCGTCTTTTTGACAAGATATCCTGACATACATATTGAGGTAGGATGGTGTAGTGGTAACAATGCATTCATAAACATTAGTGGAATCTCATTGCTATCTTCATCTACCTAATGAGAAGTTATAGAGGAAATAAAGTTAGACTCCTCTATGCGGTCCACAGTAATCATATGAATGCCAGCAGACATGAGGCGCAGCAAGAGAAACTCCAAGAAAGAATTTTTAAAAACGTTTGCAGTGAAGCAGTAAAACAAGTTGTCCAGAGAGGGCATGGGAGCTCTGTTTATATTCAAAACACAAATAGATAGACCCTCAGTAAGCTGATCTGAATTGGTCACCCAGGGAGTTGGACCAGATGACCTTGAGAAGTCTGTCAATTACTGCATGACTGCAATTCTATCTTAGTTCATTTCTTTTAGAAAAGAAGAAATACTGATATTAATTCAAGGTAGTGTCTCAAATTCAGTCTTCTAAAAATAATGCATGGAACATTCATATAGTAAGAAAACATAACCAGGAAACTGGTACTCACCAAAGAGTTGGACTGGTGTAAATGGTATGGTCTGAGAAAGTCTCATTAAGTTGTTTCTTTCAACAGCTGCAAAGAAGACAAATTTCACTGCCATACTGAATACATAACAAGCCAACTGACTTTCAAAATATCTGACAGCTCTTCAATGATTGAAGCCAAGTAGGCTGCAGCGTGGTCCTAAGTCATACCTTCTGATTGCCATCTGAGAGGTTCTATCCAGCCACAAGCACCCCTTTGCATGGTGTCATGTATCACAAGCATCAACCTCTATTCTTTTCACTGTTCACTGCTTCTTTTCTTACAAGAAAACAGACTGTGGGAGAAGTGCCTTGCACCCTGGCTAGTAGGACTGTTTCTGCTTTTCATCCGTCTTCCAATAGCTGCTGCCACTACTTTCTCCTCTTGCCAGCTCCAGCACAGTGCACTATGCCAATAAGATGCATTGGCCCCAGCTGCCCTCACATACAGTTGCTGTCAGGCAAGGTAATAAAGGGAAATCCCATCTTACCCTACAGATGACAGTGTCATCAGCTGGGCTCCACACCAAACAAAATAATTAGCTTTATTATACCCCCTTAACTGAGGGCCTTTTTCTCAGTCAAACACCTTCAAAACTCAGAGTGCCAACTAAATATTTAGGACCTGTTCTCACTATGACTCAGTTTTTGGAAACAGAAGAGAGGTGCAGAGTAAGCCACAAAGGGGTTGAAGAAGGAGGCAAATCATATACTTACTACCTTAGCTATGTTTCTCTGAACAGTACTGACAAAGTCCTTAAGGATGACTTCTGGAGCTTAGATACTCAGTATTCTTGTTTTTATCCCTTTTGAAAGCCGAGGTTCAGCCTTAATGCACCATTAGAAACATACTCTGGTCACTAAACTACTGCATACCAGGAAAAAGGACACAAACACGGTAAATGCCACAGTTATGCTGTTCATCAGACCTTGTCAATGCTCACTACAGAGCCATGAGAAGCACTGTGAAGTCACTTTACACTGCTCCTAAGCCTAGAGCAAAACTCAAGATCTTTTGACTGTGAGGAGAGGCAAAACTGTATTTGACTGTAAAGCACAATAGCAAAATAAAATGTAATCAGTATAGGCTACAAGACTTTAGAATCATTGAATCCTTACAGTTGGAAGGGACCTTTAAAGTCCATCTAGTCCATCTCCTCTGCATTGCACAGAAACATGGGTAGCTCAATCAGGTTGCCTACAGTATGATCCAGCCTCATCCTGTAAGTCTCCAAGGACGAGACATCCACCACATCTCAGTTTGGGCTTTGTTGACTAATTTCTAGCACATTCTTCCTGAAAAAAGGACATCTACACATCTATTCTGGAAACATCTCAAGATCTTTCTCAGCTTGTAATATAAGTAAGACTGTCATCCGTGCTACAAAGCCCTATTCAATTTCAAATGGCATGCATGATAACAACCACATTAATCATTGTAACAATGCCACAATGGCAGAGAAAATGCTCCTGTACACTGAATACAAACCAAAGGTTGTTATTTCCGGTGAAAACCACATCATTTTTCGAACTTCAGAAGGCTGCTAATGCTTTCCATTTACCCTATGCCACCCTTGAAAGGAGCTAAAGCCATGCAGGCAACAGAGACATCTACTGGCAAGCTCCGCACAGTTCTCCTCTGGGAAAAAAAAAAAATTGAAATCCAAGACTTGTGGAAAAATCTCTGCATATTCAGTTCAGGAAGATAGGACTGTGGGCAATTAGCATCCAAATGATTTATTTCCTGCCAGATTTCCATGAGTTCATAGGTATATAAACACAGGTTAAGTAATACAGGACCAATTAACTGAAGAAACCAATTCCAGCAAGTACAAAAGAGGATGTGGGAGGTGTGAGGGGATATGATAGCTATAAACAAATGAATGTCTCTTCTGGTCTCCCCAGGAATTAGAGGTCTATTCATTGTTTCCACAGATATTTTAAAAGCAATTACCTACATTCTGACTGGCTTTGCCACAAATAGCTGGAATGGAGCAATTAGTAGCAGGAAAATAATTCATAACTCCCTCTCTGCTGTATTAGGCATGAATTAATGCAGAACCTTCTTAACAGTGGTCAACTGTGCAACCTTTCCAAATGAAAATCACAGAGAATGACAAAGGATGAAGTAATGTTCCTTTTAATTTGATAAATTACTCAGCTATCACTCTGGTGCCTCCTGCTTACCTGAATAATGACAGTGCAGATCTTGAGTTGTTTTCAAGCAGCCAAAGATGTCTGAAATAATGTTTAAAGGATTATTATGTTAATTATTATAGCAGAGGTAAATGTGTGATTTCTGAATTTCTTCCATCCCAGAGTTTGTCATGAAACAGATTAATCAGAATTACCATATTCACATTCTAAAGAGAATTACTAATAGGCTTAAGCTACATTATAATGTACAGTATACTGGCAGATTTCAGTCACCAATGTAATATAGCCAGACAACTTATTTATTCAGAGAAATGGTGGGAAACTAGTAATATTAACCTCAAGGACATGTAGCTTCTCTGAACCAATTACACCTCTGGGATATTAAAAGCATTTTGCTGTCCATCATGCTTCACAGTCTCCCACAGGCACAATTTTTTGAACTCCATCTTCAGTCATTAAGCATTCCATTAACTATACTACTACAACAAAGTTATAACAATACTGGCTCATTAATCCATGATCTCAGATGCTCTTAAGGTATAAACGTAACAACTTCTGTGATTACAAACATAATAGGCAGAGCCACATAAGATTTGGTCCAAAATCTTTTGTTTTAGAAAACATCTTTTAAACAAAGCCAAGATTAATAAGCACATTTCCATTAATTAGATGATTAGATGATTAATTAGATCTATTGGAAATTCATCTTTTAAAACACCAGGTTTAAAAACAAACAAGAAAAAAAACCCACAGCATTTATGGTGTAATACTTTCTGTTTTGAAAAATGAGTTAATCAGAACTGTATCTTCATCAAACTGTACAAACATAACCTCTCCTTGGTATACTTTATTCAGTTAGCTCCCCATCCCTAACTGAGGAGATTTTAGATGAAGAACATTAACAAATTCCAGGGTGAGGGTCATCATTTGCAATGAGTCCCCTTGGTCCTTTTTGATCTCGTTCCTGATAAGACCCATCTAGCTTTACTGTATTTCATATATTATTAAATAGAAAGCATGAAAAGGAGAGTGGAGGTCTACCAATTCCTTCTGAGGGTGGGAAAGCTGGATTTTAAACAAAGCTATGGTGCATTCTGGAGAACAACCCTAAAACATCTCACACTGACAGCAGTGTGCTTCACCACAGCTCCATTTTGTGCACAGACTCAAAATATATGGAAAGTAAATACGTCAAAGACCATCTAATATCTGCATCACAGCTACTTTCAGAGAGATACAAGTCCAGATGCACAACCTGTTATGCCTAAGTGGCATGTCAGGAAAACTGGCAGACAGATTAAATGGCAACAAATACAAGCGAAGTTAACTACCACTCTACTGCTGTGGTACGAAGTCAATCTTCATTACGATCCTGAATTTCTTCATTGGTCATTCCATACTCAATTCAGTGTTTCACCATCTCCTTAATTTCAGTGAAGCCACACAGAGTTAATTATACCAAACAACCATTTGAAAAACCAAGCATACATTACATCATATATAATAATCTATTCTCAGATGCAGACCCAGTTTTAACTAAGGACTTCTCTCAGACTGCCAATGATTAAATTTTAAAATGATTATTCCTCCTGGAAAGGATAGCATTATGGGGCAGAATTCCATAAAACTAAGTCTTCTTTCAGGATTTTGCCACTACCATATATAAAACTTGCACTTTAAAACAAAAGTAGGAAATAACATATGAAACAATGGTTAAACTTTTCTCATAACTATCCAAATAGAATGAACTGATTTTCTTTTTTATTATGTACTTCACAGCTGTCAAAGAGAGGAATTGAAATGAATGGCAAGTAACCAGAAACTTACTGTCAGCTCCTTCTGAAGCTCTTAACCTGTTCAAAAGCAAACATTTGATATTTTACTTCAAAAACCCTGTCTTTAAGCTAATTCTAATACATATGAAGAGAGATGATCTATATGAAGACAAAACCCGAAAAGTTTTGATCAGCAAATATAAAAGAATATAACCCCCTGGATTTTTGTTCATTTGAACAACTAGCAAATAATCTTCAGCTACGAAAGAATAGCCAATTTTTTTCTGCATGTTTCTTTCTCTGTTTTATGTTGAGCTACTCTTAACATTCCGCACTGCTGTTCATGTCATTTGCAATGCAGCATCAGCTAAACACCTTCAATCACATACACAATTGTTCATTTTTCAAATGTGAATCAATGCTAAGATGTACTCAGAACTACATATGCCATTGCCATTGCTTGCATAAAAACAGACTTTTTACACTGACGGTCCTTTGGATTAGCAAGGCTGCAAGAGACTACAGCATCAACATTAACATTAAAGTACTCTTTGTTACAGAACTCAGTGGATGTGATTCGTGTAACATGCCAATGAAGACAGCAGACAAAGTGACAGAATCAGGCTACTTAAAAGTTTGTAAATCCTGCTGGTAAGTACATAGTTTGGCTATTGCCCATGAATACTGAGTTAAAAAAAAAAAGATATAGGATCTATCAAACTAAAAATAATTCCTAAAACCATTCAAAATACTTATGAAAACAATATAATTTTAATAAATATATTTGAAGCTTATTAACTATTGAAAAATCATTATAAAATCAAGCTAAACATTTTGTAAATATGCACACTCAGTGAAAAAGAGATTAATTATGAAACGAGATAAGGTTTCAGTAGCTGCTAGTTTTTAAACTATTAATAAAGAAAATATGCAATTTTCACAGCAATATCACATGACATTTTTCTTGCTTACTATATTGGCTAGTTAAAGACACTCTTGTATATTAGAGATCGAATGAGAAAATTTATTATTGCTAGAATACAAAGGTGTGTCCATTCCACCTAAAACTAGCATATTCTTTGAATGGATTTCCTTTACCTTCATTAACAAGCCTTCACTTAAAGAAACTAAAACAGACTGAATTGCCTTAAATCTTCATTTCAGATAACTTTCTCGTCTTAAGTATATTTCAGAACTGAAGTGGAAACCTGCCAGAAGAACAGAATTCTCTTACTGAACACATATGATAAATATCTTAATAAACCAGCAATACATACGAGGAATTCCTGCTCAGATTATTTCTGTGGATGCTTCCAGACATGCTATTACTCAAATCCTATAAGGAAGAAAGACACTTTTACTGGTAAAAATCTGTACACCACTGTCACATATTCAAAGAGCAATTCAAAATTGTAAACTCTTGGAAACGTTTCTTGATAAGCTTGTTAAAATGAATAACTCCACTCACAGGAAAATCACAGCATTGTCACAGCAAAATGGAATATTATTTTGCTCAGACTGCAGTTCTCCATTGTTGTCTCTATAAAATTGAACAAAATACTCAGGTTCAGAGCTATTATCTCAGTGCACTGGTGAAAGCAACACACTGAACAGTTCTCCAGTGACTTAGATAAAACATTTTCAAATTATCATTCAGTCTTCTAGCTCTACTAAGGAAAATCGTATCAGCCTGCCATTTCCAAGGTTCTTCTAAAGTGCTGGTCAGAGATGGGACTATTCTTCTGAAAAGAGAAATTAGGCAGATTAAAAATTCTCAAAAGAAGCAAAGCCCAAGTAAGAGACTATTGTATTATACCATTGCCTCAAAGTTTGCTGATGAACATGTCCGAACGTGTCCAAGCAAGTCCTGGGCAAGGGTTGTGAAATCCTTTGTCTAAGGGACAAGCAGATGGACATGTCCTGGGGCAACGAAAAACAGATAAGCTGCAGCACAATGGCCGCTGAACACTCTTTTGTGTGGTACTCATCTCTGTGGGAAGATAGCTATCTCAGGAGATGCTTGCCTGGCACGCTAGCATGGGATTTGTCACAAAGGCAAGAGAAATGGAGGATAAAGGAGGGATCGACCACCATGAGGTTGTTGGTGTTCTTCCATCGGAAACCTCATGAGCTGATTCCCTGCTGCTGAACTCCCTCCTGGGCCTGCTGCCTGAGACATGCTGCTTTCTCCTGGACCTCGCCGCTCCTTCGAGGTGTTCTACCATCTGAACCCTCACGAGCTGATCACTGTTCGCTGCTTCTGCGGTGCTGACTGACGCTGTTGCTGGACTTTCCCCATGCTGCTTCTCCTGTGCTGACCCGGTGCCGCTTCTCCAGGACAACTGCTTGCTGCTCAAGGCTGCCCGTCGCTGCTGCTGTTCTCCCCGCTTCTGCCACCGCTGCTCTTCTGTTCCGGACCGTCGGAGTCGCTGTAAACTGGACCGCCCCTAGGATCCTGGCTGGTGAATTTCCCTGCGTTGTACTAACCCTTGCTTCTTTCCCATCTTTCCTATCACACGCCTTCCCTTCCCCATCACCCTTAACAGTGTCCGCCTTCCCCATCTCCCTGGTCAATATTGGTAATAAACTGGTCGGACCAACATTTGAACCGTTGCTTCTTAATCTCACGCCGGGTATACACATTATCTAAGAACCTCGTCTCTCTTCTGTATATTGGAGCGTGACACCAAATTAAAAGTTTGAAGAAGACCAAGTCTAAAGATAAACTAAAGATCTGCTTTGAATATTTTCTGAGTCTTAACTCTTTTTTTTATTTTAATTTCAGAGCTCACTCATGTTTTTACATTCTAAGTTGTTTGCAGATGAAAAAATCTTTAGTATAACTGAAAAATTCACACACACAAACACCATTATCTTTGCTACTCGCTGCATATCAGGAGGGATTTCTGAACCACTACTGTTCAATGAGTAGAGCTGAAAGGAGTCATTGTAGGGAAAATTCACTAGTTTAAAATATATTTTAACCCAAAATGAAGAGATAGATGCAGCAGTATCATGACATCTCAATGACGTATGCATACACTCTCATAAACTGGACAGTACTAAAGAGGAGGCATAGAGATGATGTAGTATTGGAGACAATGCCTTAAATGCATAAATAATTTGAAATTAGTGTTCTTGAAGTGACTAGTTTCAGCCTAATCAATGGATTATTTCTGAGGGCTTTAAAAATCCTACCTTTGAGTTTTACCCAAGAAAGTTTAATACAAGTTTTGAAGCATTAGATTACTAGGTCCCTTCACACAGTTTTCCTGACTGTACCTTTATTTTGCTTGTCTGACCTTCTGTTTCACATTCTAAAGATTCACTGATTTAGTCTCCAAACTCAGGTTTTACACAATACACCATCAGCAAATTTATTTCTACTTTCATCTCTAACTCTTGCACACACACACAAATGCTGTTCCTTTTAAATTACGATTCAAGCTCTCTTCCCAAGCATTTGGGATTTAAATTTTATACCACTCAGAATATCAGATCTGAAACTTTTCTCATTCTCTTTTTAAAAAAGCAAACGACACTACTTACAGTGAAAAATAAGCTAAATTGTTAGAGATCATTGTTTTAATAACTGACTACTGTAAGTAAAACTGGCAAGAATGAATGCTGTTGAAAAGGAAGAGGAAAGGACTGTTCCACAGTTCTCTTTCTCAATTTATGCCTTGTTAACTTCCTTTCATACCTTTGAGATAGCTCTGTACAACAGTGAAAGATACATTTTCCTACATTAGCCACATCATTTAAAACCAGATATAAATTTCTATAATCCAGTTTCTTCACAGCAGTCTTCTGGACAAGTAAATTGGTCTAGCTCAACTAAAGTCAGTGGACATTTGCTCATTTGCGTAGTCAGAAGTTTGTTACACTACAGAGTTGCAAATTAATTCTGATAAAATATGAGATATGGTGTTCATAAGCCACAGGTTGAAAAATCCAACCTTCGGAATTATTATAAATACTTAACTCACAGTTAGTGAGAAATAATTATCTCTGTATGATGAAGAGCTATGTAGCTAACTTTCCAAAAATCATTTCACTGTGCTGACCAATTCCGCTCACAGGTTCAAAACCAAGTTCTGTACTTGCTCACTGCCTAGTGAGACACCGACTCACACTTCATTTCTGACCACTTTCTTCATACTCAGTTCACTCTGTGATTCAATAATACTATCCTACTTCAATAATAGTCACAGACTGTTAGCAGCTCTTAAATTATTAATTTACTTGCACATATGCACTGTGACAATATTCAGGAAAGTTTCTCATGTCTAAAGAGGCATTTTGTGATAAAGAACCTACAGTGGCAAGCCCATGGAGGTCAGCAGAGCTATGCTAGGCTCTTAACAGAAAAAAAACCTATGGACTAAGATGTATAATCTTGGGTCTTACCTCTCGAGAATGCCTCAGGTAATCGCAGAATGGTATGGTATGCCTATGGATGTCTTGATTTTTCATTTTCTGGTGCATGTAACTGAGATATTCCAAACCTAGCCAAAAGAGCAGATGCCAGCTATTTCCAGAGTGTGTATGAATACCATTAAAGCTACAGACCTATGCAGTGCTATAAAATAAACATCTATATACCATATTGCCCCAGTACATGTGTAACAGGCTATAAAAGCAATAGCAGGATTTCATAGGGTTAAAAGCGTTCCCATTCTCTGTTAGCAGACTTCAGAGGAGTGCAGCCCTACTCAGGCCATGCTGCGCTGAGTCACAGCGTTCCCTTGTGTCTCTCCCAGCAGCCTGTAGAATAAAGCAAGTGAACTGCATACTGCAAAGCCTAAAGATAAAATAGTCTATGCAGTGATTTCTTAGAATGAAAGAGCTAGAGAACTGTTAAAAGAAGAATGCCATTCCCTTTTCATTTCAGCAGAAGTGATGAAGAATTCATTTATTCACTTTAGAGGATGCATTTCAGAGCAATGAGTAATGAATTATGCATCCAGAGAATCTGCCAACAGATACAGTATCACAGCACTGCCTGTGAGTGTACATGCCCTGAAAAATTCACCAGAGTTTATTTTCTCAATAAGCCAGAATGCCACTTCAGAAGACACTAGAGGAGAGGAGAAAAGGATATCATCCTTCCTGCTTCCCTCTTATTCCTACTCTACTATTTCCCACTCAGGGAAGGTAACATTCCAAGAAGGACACAGCTGACCTTCCATCCCTTTTTTCTCTGACATAACATAATAAATAGCAACTCATGCACGCCTGCAATCTATTCCTAATTCTGTAAAAATTATGCTGGGAGATGAATATAGAGGATGACACTTGGAGTTTGTAAAATTATTTACTGCTCCTTTTTCAATGCTGTCCTGAATTTTACTGTCTTCAATATCACATACTTAGCTGACTGAAATTAGACACAGTGAGCCAGTTCTTGCTGTGTTTTTCTTCCCCATCCCAGATACCAATTTCTGTAGGCTCTGAGCTCACTTGGGTGTTCTGGGGACAACCATCCACTCTAATCACCTGGTAAGACACAAAACAAAATTTGATTTATAGAATGATTAGCGTCTCTGCAATTTTTCTGACAGCTGTGCTATGACATGGCCTTTCAGAGGATTACTGAAATGCCAGTGACTGAACTGGCTCTCAAACCGACAAAAAAATTCCCGTATTTGTTAGAAGCTGCAGAAGTCACATTGCTTTTGTCTAGTAAAGACAAAAGATCTGATCTACTGAAAGATCTGGTATTGCAGGTTAAAAAA
>VXAB01004661.1:13557-26899 GCA_013399175.1 Odontophorus gujanensis | reverse complement strand
TTTAAAAAAAAAAAAAAAAAAAAATCAAAGTCCCTCAGAACACCTTATGAGACAATTAAATCTCTAAGTTTGAGACTCAAATCTGTTGCTGATTTGAGAATCTTATGTAAACAAATCAGTCTTCATCTTTCATTTCATTAAATAGGAATAACTCTTTCCAGATGACAAAGATACTGATAATCTCTATAGAAATATTTTTTAATATATGTACATACACATACAGTTATGAAGGTTGACAGTCAATATGCAGTATACAATGTGCTGTATTGTTGATGGACTCAGAGAAAATACTGTGGGACCTTTGTATGCAAGTGAGAACAATAGAAAGCCAGTAGCATACAGACTCCACTTCTTCAGTGTATCCTAGATCATGGGAATCTACCCCAAGTGATTCTGCCAGCTAGAGTGCAAAGGATAATTCATCCCTGTGTGAAAAACTCCAGACCCACTATCTGGCAAAATCTACAACTTTGTAATCACTGTTAAAACTGAAATCCCACAAATTCAAACAAAAGGGAGATAAAATCAACCCCTCTCCCCCCCAATAAAACAAAAATATTTCCTGATTTCTGTGCAGCATTTTCACTATACATTACACCAAAACATTTTCAGTTTATCTATACTTAGCCTTACATTGCAGAACTGTTCTTACTGAATGAAAAACACAGCTATGGGATATGTACTTCTCTCTTCCATCTACACATACCGGCACCTGAAGAGGTTTTTGATCCTTCTTTTCTCTCCCAGACTTTCTGTCTCTGTTTTCTTGTTTTGCTTTTGTTTCCTCACTGTGGTGTAGCTCACAAGATGGTAAAGACTCTGTGGGAAAGAATCAAAAAACATCATTAAGCTACAGAGCTTTTGTTTACAAAGAGATGATCTGATAAGACTGAGAGTTGGCAGGTCTCCAAAGCAAGCTGTGGAAAACTTGCGACACACAAAAATAATACTCATGAAATTTATGCAGTTTGGTGCAAAGATGGTCACCATCGTAAGATAGAAAACAGCAAATGTTATCTATAATCTTGTACTGTTTATACTTAGAAGTGTAATCTGCTATATTTAAGCTGTTGGTAAGAAAACTTGGTTGCGGACAGGGAGGATTTTAAGCTTGCTATAAAACTGTATACCTATTAATTCTCAACAAAACCATCTGACCTACGATAATGTCAACATATCTCTTAGGGATTCTGCAATATCTTTTGGTTTCTGTAACTCTTACATTGCTTCCCCAGGGCAGGAAACTACCCCAGAGCCAGTACATTTGCTCTGACCACAACTGTGTAGCTAGTGCTTTGAGATGCAGAGAATCAGGGTAGGACTGCTATTGTGGCTGACACCACGATGCTGTCCAGCTCAGATACCAGGCACACTTTAGAACTCCCCAAAGCAATTATTTCCAGCACAAAGAAAATGAATGAGTAACTCTCTGCTTACTACCCTCAGCTACAACTGAAATGCCAAAGAGACACTTCTTAATAATGTATTGAGTTTCTCATAAAAAAATACTGCAGAGGTACAACATTTTATTATTACCACCTATGGACTTGCAGGTTTTCCCTCTTCTCTCTTTTTTAGGGGATGGTAAGCTCTTGCTCCTGCAGAAACTCCACTGTTTCCAGAGTGGGCTGATCCAGAATGAGGTGCTATGTTTCAGTTTATTCTCAGAGACAATGATGCCGCGCCGTGAGCTGTCAGAGTTATAGGAGAAGGACTTGGATTCTTTTATCTGTATGTGCCTGGGAGGTCTACCTGTACAACTACAGTCACAGTTAATGGTGGAATGTATGCAAAGGTCCTTCTTCTGTTTCTTCCTTGAGCTGAAAACCCCTTTTTCATCACCTTCAGAGAATCCCCAGTTCACATAACCACCTCCAGTTTCTTCCCTATCATCACAGTAGGGTGCTGCATTTTCTCTGACGTCAAGTGATGTCTGGAGACTGAGAGAATGATCAGCATCTGTGGCATTAGTCTTTGCTGATGGCAGGTGAATAATAAAATCTCTCTGGCTCCATTGATAGTCTTCGGACTCTTTTTCAACAAGGCTAATGCTCTGCAGGTTTTGCTGCACAGCTATGCTGCTTTGCAGTCCATCACTGAACATATCTTCCCTGTACTTGGTAGGAGTGCTTGAAAAGGACAAGTTTAAGGTGATGTCATCAGAGAAAGGTGCTCGCTGGTGATCAGAAGGAACTAGCAAAAATCTTCCATATCTGGGGGATGACTTAGCCTCAGAGGACACGCCTGAAGTAAGTGTGTCATTACTTTCTATTTCAATCTTCTGAGAACTGTCTTCTACCAACTTGTTACTCTCAGCCCTCAGTACGTGGTCTTTACATTCTGACGGCCACTGACTCCCTACCAAGCTCCGTAACAGTGAGGGTGGCATGCTGTAGTAGTGATACTTCTTGTCATACAAACATTCTAGACTGCTCAGAGTCTTGGAATAGAGTACATTGCTCCAACTGTGGGGCAGCTTTCTACAAGATCGATGTTTTTTGTCAGCCAGTAAGGCTTCTTCCACCTGCAGTGTGTCTACAGCTGAAAGCACTTTCAGGATATCCACTGTCAAAGCAGAAAGGTCTTGCAAATGTCCTAGCTGGCTGTCCAAGGAGAGTAAAGATTCCTTGATATAAAATACCTTCTCATACACTTCTTTCAACTGCAGAAACATCTCCTCCACTCTAGATGGAAAAAGAAAAGATAATTAAAATAACTTCAGCTTACCAGATGATTAACACATTTTGAAAGGTCAGTATTTTAAACAGTCTTCTGTATTTTTTAGGGTGACTTCCATTCCCATGAAAATGTATATTCAGCATCCCATGGAGGCTTGAAACATGTCATTCAGTTTACTGATCCAAAAGTCAGTGACTGTTAATAAAGTAGGCTTTTTGCTCAGGGATTATCAATTAAAAACTAACATATTTCTACTAATCCCCATTTCATGATATAAAACTATTATGCCATGGACAAGAGAACACAGCTTTAGAAATGCTGTACTGCAAGTGTAAATGCTGTAAAAATAAATACGAAATTAGTACAGTACTTCTTGCCAGACAGTATCTTTCATTTCTACACTTCCTGTGCCAACATGAAAAGGATGAAGCTCTATGCTACAGATACTCTAGAGATACTGTTCCATTTCTCAAATACTGCAAAGTGCTAGGAAAAGTCTTCTCAACAACTTGTACAACCTTTTGGAACGTATTTTGTACATCTGATGATATCAGTTATCATAAAGAAAAATTAAGCTGCAAAAGAAGCAAGGCCTTCTTAATGTTTTTCAAATTTCCAGGGAATAGTGCAAGAACTTCTTGGCCTGAAACAGTATCATTTTAACCAATTCATTATCTTTACATTTGTTAAAGATACTCTCTCTTGTACTCTCTCATTAAGACAATGACGAATCAGCTCCAGGCAATGTGCAAAAGGAGTATTTCTTTGTCACTGAATAACTAGGAGATGCAGTAACCAATCAACAGCCGAATAAATTTGATTATTGAAGTTCCAAAATGTTTTTCTTGCTTAAATGAATTTCCTGTATTAATGTGATGCAATGCTATGAAGTATACCTGAACCTGGCACTTAAAAAAAAATCCCTTTCTAAATATATAATTATCCACAGAATAAATCTAACCTTTGATTAAAAGTATTTTATTTCTTTTACTGGGGACATTCATTTTTTATACACGCTTTATCTTGGTATGAAAAAAATAAAATCTTGAACAGGTAAACATTAAGGAGCTACCTTTCTCTAGGCAAAATAAATTTCTTACATCAGATCTGTACTGGCATTCAGTAAGACTTTCTATGGTGCCAGTTTGTTTAACTCTTCCCATTAAACTTAATGTCAGCTTTGTCATTGATTTCAAGAGAAAGCTAAATTAGACCAATACTGGGAGTTCTGAAATCCCATTGATAGTTGCATATTGATATTTTGCAAACCAAGACAGCTAATAATGGTACAGTGATTATATAGTTATTTCTGTAAACAGTAGTTATATT
Organism: Odontophorus gujanensis; assembly: GCA_013399175.1. Taxonomy (NCBI): domain Eukaryota; kingdom Metazoa; phylum Chordata; class Aves; order Galliformes; family Odontophoridae; genus Odontophorus; species Odontophorus gujanensis. The sequence continues at coordinate 22,891 of VXAB01004661.1, read as the reverse complement.
TAACTGAAAGCAATACTCTCACAACATTCTTATACTGTTAAGGCTTTGAATAAGTAAATGTATTGCATACCATATTCTGCTACAAGCTCTTCATGCCACATTGCCTGCAAAAATAGAAATGCACAACACCATATTGTACCCTTGCTTACATGGCCAGGTTTTGATTTCAGAGGGGCTGCAGTGATGGCCTCTGAGCAGAGATCAGTGCTACCCCACACCAGATCAGAGCCAGCTCTGAGAAAGAAGATTGAAAAAAGGGAAAAACTCCTGGGTCACAGTGGCTAGTAGTGAGAAATGTGAGAGAAACTGCACTTCAGGCACCAAGGTTAGTGCAGGAGGGCAGGAGGTGCTCCAGACCCTGGAGCAGCAGCTCCCTGCAGCCCAGGAGAGGCCCATGGAGGAGTGGGATGTCCCTCTGCAGCCCATGGTCATCACATGGAGCAGATCTCCAAGTGCAGCCATGGAAGGAGCTCACCCAGAGAGGTGGATGATGGTTGAAGGAGGATTAGCCCATGGAGAGCTTTTGCAACATCAGGAGAAGAGGAAGGGAGTGACTACGAGGGAGTGGCAGACGAAGAATTGCTATGGAATCACAACAAGCCCCATTCTCCTTCTCTGTCTGAAGAGGTCAGCAGTAGAAGATGGAAGATGTGGGAAAAGTGTTTTCAGTATGCTTTTAGTTTCTCACTGCTCTAGTCTGTTAGTAATAGGCAATAAATTATATTAATCTCCCTATGCTGAGTATGTTTTACCCATAATGGTACAAACTCCCTGTCCTTATCTCACCACCTGAACCCTTTTTTATCGTGCTTTCTCTCCTCACTCCTTCGAAGAGGGGATGTGGTGAGAGAGGTGTAGTGTTTAGCTGCCTGTCAGTATGAAACCTTCTGAATCCCATTAACCACCTGCAAGCTCTATAAATACGAAGGGATACAAGTCTGCCAACAAGGATTCCCAGCCAGGCCAACCATTCTGCTCAAACAGAAAAGTTAAATTTCCATCAGATTAGAAGGGCCTACATGTGCCTCTTATTTTCATAATGGTCAGAACCTGCTGAAGGTTTCTGATAGAAGAAATGTAAACAAAGAGCATAAATGTGTAGCAAAACATACCTTTCTGTCGTCACACGGATCCTTTCACTGTCACTGGAACTCAAGCTTTCATTCTTCCCATGAAAATATTTTTCTACACACTGTTCCTCAAAGTCATGAAGTTTCTTCAACTCATCATCACTCAGGTACAACTCTGAATAAAGAAGCAGAAGTTAGTAAGAAGTGAGCTGACAAATGCAACTGTTGAAAAGTGTCCATGAAAAAAAAACTGACAAAATAGGTTTCCTTCCCCTCCTTTGACAACAAGCCCATTAAATCTGGTTTTATGTAAAGAAGTTCAAACATGCCACATGCACATTAATTGTTTTTTCACCTTCTTTTAGGCAGGGAACAAAACCCCATTGATAAGAATTCCATTGTATTCCCTCTTGTAGACTCAGCATTACACACTGACTGTTCACGAACACTTACTCTCTCCCAGACTCACAAAACTTATACAGAGGTATGTAAGATTTTATTTCAGATTGGTTCAGGCACTCCTTAAGAGCTAGTCATCTTTAATAAGGTACTTCTCAGATATTTATTCTAAGTATGATAGCTTTTATTCTCTTAATTGCTTTACATGTTCATAGACAAAAAATATTAAGCAAGATCCCTGGGAGAAAAAACAAAAAATAAAAAAACATATTCAAAAGTTTAAAACTCCACAGCTTAGACTGTTCATAATGGTATTCTTCTACCACACCAAGTAAGACTTCTGAGAGAATGGATCAATTATTAGTCAGTATGAAGAAATGTTTATGAGTGAAAGCTATTTGTCTGATACAAATTTCAAATATTCCAAGCTTCCTTTTTCTTTTCTTTTTAAAGACTAAAGTTCCCACTGTGCTTCCAAGAAATTATCTGTGCCAAGTAACATGGCTATATTTGTAACAGGGGTACACATCTGTAACACACAACATCCCAGGGAAACACTACACCACGTTCTGAGTAACCCTGAATCAACTCCTAAGCTCCTTTTGCCTCAGACCTCTTCGTAATCTTGCTTCAAAGATTTCACTTTCTCTATGTGGATTTTTCATTGATTTTCCACAGGGTGGCACTGGATCCTCATCACTAAAAGCAATTGTTACATCACACCAAAAATTTAAGTACAATAAATGGGTCAAGCAATATACAGGCATACAAAAAAGGAATACAGGAGCATATAAGTGGAAAAAAAACTCTCTTTCTGAGAAAAGTTTAAGCAAGGTATGAGTTCTCTTCTATCCAACGATTTTTGAACGCACTGAGCAGACTCAGAGTCTTAATCTTTCTGGATGCCTAATGTATCCTGCAAGCAAGAAAAACTGTGCTCTGTCAGTCACTTATAGTATACATGCATATAACGATATTTCAAAGCAGGCTGATGCATTCACCCGTGAAGGAGTTGAGTCTAGGAGTAGCAGTACAGCTGCTTCAGCATTGCTTAGCTAAGCTCGCTTTTGAAACCTGTAAATCTGTAAATTTTGAAATCTATAAATGTGGCAGATATCTTCAGAGTTTCTTGTTCAGTACAGAAAGTCTTGAATGAACTGTAAACCAAGAAGGGTCTGATCAGGTCAGTTATTAGTTATCAAGAATGTTTACTTCTGCACAAAGCATAAAGCTGTGTATATGCACAAACATTCCCCTTTTCTTTAGATAAGGTGATAGCTACCACCTTCTCCACCTTCTCATACCCTTGCTTGTTTCTTCATTCACCAAGTCCTACTGCTGAGTACTTGTTCCCCATCTTGACACACTGTAATCTCCTCCCCTCAATGACTATGCCTGTTCCTGGCAGAGCTTCTAGACACAGTGGGACAAAAAGGAGCTGACTGCCATGAGGAGGCATTAGGAAGGACCTGGTTACAGAGAAGTCCAGGTTGGGAAAGGTGAAGGAGATAGGATTAAGGTGCATTAGTAAGCCAACGCACAAAGACACTGGATGACAGTGAGGAGATCGAAGGATTCTCCCAACATCCATCACTGAATGACTCCTGTCCTCAGGCTCCACAGCTTTCTCAGAATCCATACTGACTCTCCATTTCCTGGCATAGGAGGCACCAACTGTGAAGTACTGCATGGATACTTGCTCTGGACATTATTCTTCACGTTGCTACCCTCTGCTATAAACTGATGTTAGCACACTNCCAATTGTCGCAGAACCGGGCCGAACCAGCCCAGTAAACCGTTGACAACAGGTGAACAGGTGAAACAATCAGGTTGAAACATAATTATAACAAAGCATAATTGTATTATATTGCACGTGATCAAAGATCTAGCAAGCTCACGTTTCCTTCTATAAATCCTGCTTACTCAAACGCTCAGATAATCTAGGATTTTTCCCTTATATCTCCTTTACATCTACAAAAGGGTTTGTTAAATGATGCAGAAATATGTCCTCATATGTCAGGTATCACATCCTCAGCTGCTGCCATGGAAGTCAGGAAGGAATTCTGCACACATACACTGCAGTGCATAAGAGGTCAAGGATCTGAGTCACTTACTGAAGGATCTTTTATGAGCTGCTAGCAACTTGCACTTCAAAATACCCTGAACTAACAAATACATAATTCTCATTAAAAAAGGAACTAAAAGCAGGAGTCTCATCCCACTCAGTGGCTTTTCACTTAACATTTAAACTTTCACTGCACTTTAAGAAACCCAGACCCGAACTACTAAAGCTCCAGAAAAATAAAGTGTGAAAACGTAATGGTATATGGAGGATGCATGGGGAAGAAGTCACTGAACTGTATCAGAAGAATAAATACAGGGTTATCAAAAGCATTTGTAGCTTTGGGCAGTGAAAAAGGAATTGATAGTCTTTTTAGGATAAATGTGCAAAAACATCTTAAAAATGGGGTTATTTTATACTACAGAAAAAGTCAGCGTCATGTTGTTTCACCTCTGAGTTGTGTTATATCCAGAAAGATACATCTGTAGCATCTTCTTGCCAGTTATAGGCCAGCTGCAATGAAAATAGCTATGACTGAGCACAATGTAAGTTAAAACTGAGAGTCAGAACCTGACTAAGTTCGTCACTGTTATTGTCTGTATTACATATGCATTGATGCACAATAATTGAGCAAAGCAAAAGCCAAACAAAAAGTAACACATTACCCTAGTCACTTTTTTTTCCTACAAGTCCTTTCACAGGCACACTAAATTCTGCTTTGCAAATGAAAACAGCTGCTGGCCTGGAAAATCTCTTTCTTGAAAAACTGAGCTACAAAGTGATGTAAAACTGGCAAAATATTTTTTATAAGCTATTTCTGCTGGTGCTTATATTAGCTCTGCTTACTCAGTCCAGTGTCACCATCCTCTTGATCAGACTCATTTGAAGGCCGATGGTGGAAGATATGGTTTATCAGAAGTCCAATGTGGCTCAAGAGAATGAAAGGCGGAGGCAGCCATGGCTTCTCATGATACATCATAATATAGCGGTACCGGTTGTACTTCCAGAGCTTGTTCGATATGGATTTCAAATCATAATAGACATTACTGAGAAGACATAAACGGGTAAGGAAGGTAAAACACTCCTGTGAGGAATCTTCTGAACACAGCACAAGATGTCTGTCTAAAGATCTGATGTGACACAGAAGTCCCATTCCTCCAGTGAAGTCAATCAGCTTAGCAGCTTTCATTTAATAAAGCAGCAGCATGTGCCTGCAGCTATAGCACAGAGAATTAGATCTTCAAAGCTGCCTAACAAATTGGGAGATCCAATTCCCATTCACATTAATGGGAACTGAGCAAAAAAATATCCCTAAAGTGTCTTTGAAATCTCAACCAGATTATTTAAACTGTAATACATAGCCTATATGGGAATTCAACATTGTCTGCCTCTTTGGACTGGATTAAGTACATGAGTCAAGCTAAGGGAAAAGTGTTAACAACATTTTTGCTGCCTTTTCAGTGCACTCCCCCTACAACAAAACAATTGCTTTTAGAGGCAGCTACATAAGCAATTCTTCTGTGGGATGCTCTTTGGAGTAGTGATATTACTAAATATGGATCTGTTGTTGCACAGACCATTCTCATTGATCCAAGTACAGGAAAGCAACTTCGTAGCCTCTGGCACTTCAATTTCAGTTGCACTGTCAAACTAAACACTCAACATATCTTCACAAAAACATCAGCTTTGCTTTTGGGAACATAATTAAATATATCCCTCATACTCATTTTTGGTCTCAGTTCTGGAACAATCAAATCACTAAGCAGAAGGTTTAACATATCATCATTGCTAAAGGTTTAAATCTAGAAATAATTCAAATTAGAATTCGACATCTGTGTATTAAAGAAAAAATTAGTGTCTTGCCACAGTTTCAGGAAAGAGATTTCTAATTGGAAGTGGGAATAGAATGAATTTTGATCATTCAGTTTTCTTGAATATTAATCACTACATTTTTAGTTTAGAAATATTTTCAACCTACAGATGACTTTTTCTTCCCCAGAAATGCTAGAACTCTAAAAATGAAAAAAAATTAACTACTTCAGTTACATTCTTCTTGACTAATATTGACATAGAACTTGATCCACTTTAATGGTTCCCTTGCTAAAACTCAAATAGTTAAAATCACTATAAAGACATTGACAAGAGCCTTCTACTCTGGCAGCAGATACTAAAAAAAAAAACCTGTTCAATACATTACGTTTAGATTTCAGTTCTAGACCACAGTAAATTGCAAGGACAAGCAGGAATTTTTGAACTTCCTAAAGGAAGAGCATGCTACTCCAAGGTCATCATTTCCTTTCCTTAAATACCCTTACATACCTACCAATTTAAATCTTGTGCTACCTTGTGATGAAAGGAATATAGGCTGTCAGTGCAACAAATGCAATTTTTATTAACAAAGAACAAATTATTTAAGAGCTGACTTAATGTTGCTTATTTGCCAAATAGAGCTGTCCACTGCCAGATTCTGCTCAAACCATAAAATAGTCAACAAAGAAGTGCTGGTAGAACTTCTATTATTTGTCTTAGGGTTTTTTTGTTTTTGTTTTTGTTTGTTTGTTTTTGTTTTGTTTTGTTTTCAATAATATAATATGGTACCTACTTAAAGAAAGCAATGAGTAAGTTGACCATGATGATGTATTGCACAAAAAGGTAGACAGCTTGGAGGAACGGTGTGAGAAAGGACCCAGGAGGACATTCTTGATTGGTTTCACAGACTGAAAGGGAAGAACATATACTATTAGCAAGAAAATCAAAGCAGAGCACAGCAAGGGCATATGCTGCTCTTTTGCCTCAGGAAAAGTCCTTGGTAACTTCCACAAATACACGCTGTTAAATGTCTACTTCCATGTAAGGAAGTTAGGAGACCTCTTCCTGATCATACTGCCTCATAGCTCCTGTGTTAATTTAGAAGCTCCAAAAAACATTTCATACATACCAGTTAATATACCAGACACTACAACTTTTTGACGAGGCGAAAAAAAGTATAATTGCAATATATTTGAGAGATGGTGCACACTTAGTTTTACTGAAACTGATCCTTAAAGCAAGTAGCAAAGCTTTCACTGACTCACTGTGGATAGAATACAGCTGTAAGACTGTTTTATTGTTACCGAAGTATTAATCCTGCATAGCTTCAGTAAGACTAAATTAATTCATGTGCATATGTACATGTGGCTATGGATATATTTGATATTTTACAGAAACTAAGAGATCCCTCCTAATTTTTTTTTCTGAACTGACAAAATGAAAGCTTTCCAATGTTTATAATTTCTTAATCAAATTAACCTTTGAAGAGGTTTAAAAACACTTTTATAACACAGCAGACCTAAACTCAGGAGATACTTCACAGCATACAGATTCATCAGAGAAATCATCTCTCAAGTTTCTAACTTCTTAAATCTTAGCATTAGTAAGTGATTAAATGAATTAAATAGTAAAAATCAATGGTGAATTATTTTGGATTACACAACCAAGATACTTATCTGTCATGTGACTGTTTCAGCAATGACAACAGATGTTATATCTTTAACTATTTATAAGAAGTAGGCTTAAGCTGAACTATATTGCTCAAATGTCTGTATCTATCTGCATACTTCCTTTTCTATTTCAAAAAATGTTTTACTGGCACCCATCACTTAGTAGTAACATCAGAGTGATTTCTATTATAATGAAAAATCTACTGGAGTGACTGGTTCTCTTGCCTTACTGAATCAAGGTCAAAGTCATAATCAAGAATGAAACAACTTTCCTATTCAAGTAATCCATTTATTTTCATGTTCAACTGTTTAAGAAGAACCCCAGGTAACTCCTAGCAGCTTTAGGTTGTTCTAATCACAAACTCATTTAACTGTTAAATACCCTCATCAAGAATTAGTTTATTATTAGTCCTTAAGTGCTTCGCTCTGAGCCTCGTAATATGCTTCATTTCAAAAGTTAGATTTGAAAGTTTTAAAGTTTAATCTTCATTTTATACAAATAAACAAATATTGTCATCTTTAATCATGCAATAGTACAATTTAAGGCTATATGTATCTTTGAATCTAAACTGTTNTATATATATACATATATATTTGCAAATACATTTTAAGGAAGATCACCAGTTACTGCTTTTACAAATAGGAATTTAAAAACAAGGTCAACAGCGTAACACACTGGAGGAAACTAGAGGTTAAAATCCTTTTGGTCCAAAAAGGCCATAGGTCCTAAATGCTGTTTAAATCTTTCTTAATATCTTAAGCAAGACCTGTGATTTGAAAAATGCAGAGGCCTTGTGATGGTGCTTTTCATCCACGGCAACTTTTTCCAGATTGAGAGTAAGGAATAGCAGTTAAAAAGATTTTCCCTTCTAACTGTGAATCAGAATTACTATGCAAGACAGAATATAAGAGTATTAATAAGATAGTTCCCAATATCCGAGGGAAATTACAGTGGGAATCTGCATATGTCCCTCAAGACTAGTCAGCAGTTCAGCAGCAGTTCAGATACCAAAAGAGAAAAAAAAAATTAACTTTGATCTCAGAGAAATTTTGCCAGCTAAAAATGGAATATAATTATTTGAATCAAAATGTAAAATAATAATGAGGCACTTTCCAAGAGCTAGGGGAATTATCTGTAGTAGTGAGCCCATATCAAGACATGGTGATTTTTCTTCCTCCTATTATCAAGCTGGATCAGAAACTCAACTCAGATACAGCCCTTCTCTATGGAACTAAGTGAAAAAAGCTTCTGTGAATAAACTGGAATCTGATTATTATCAAGTCACAAACAGAAAGAGTCATGGTAGTTTCAAGTAATGCATTTATTGTGGGTTATTAGGTAACATCTCACTTGACCGTTGCTCTTTCCTGTCACTGCCAACCCTTACAGATATCTCAGTAGATGTCATGAGTACAAGAAAATTGGTCCATAGTGTAACACTTACCATCTTCCCAATCATTGTCAGATATGGGCCAGCATGCTGATTCACAGCAAAAAGATCAAGGAGCCGGGCATACCAAAATATTATATCTAAGCAGTAAAGTAGCCGCCCTGCTGTTTGAACAGGGGGCTTAGACCAGCGCAATCCAAAACCAATCATAAACAAGATGATAGCTACAGAATCAGTAAAATTCCAGTATTCATAAATCCACACCTTCACTTTCTGGCGGAATTTTCCAGGTTCTGAGATAAACACCTGAACAGAATGTGGGGGGGGAAAAAAAATCCATTAAAATCACTTTCTTTAACTTTCTCTGTCTAAACTGTTTTATGATGTTTGTAAAAAAATTTTTTCCTTTTTTTTTTTCTTTTTTTTTTCTTTTTTTGCAGGTTCACATATTACATAATGCAATTCAATCTTTACTGAGGTTTAGACTTAATCTGTATTATCATATTGCTCAAATATGACAAGACAAATATGATAGCTATTCCTAAGGAAAAGCTAATTCTAAGTCTGTACCCATACATTGAAGATCATGCTCCTCAGTAGAAAACAGCAGGCGATAGAGGACTGTTATGAATATTTATCATTATAAATTAATATTTTCTAGAGGAATGGTTATGGCCTGCAACAGTCCTTTCAAAAGCCCATAGTCATGGAAAATATCAACCTAACCTCATTGATGGGAAAATAATTCATTTCTCTTTTTTCAGACCAAAAATACAAAGTAAGATCCTTGCATTATACCAAGGACACACTAAAAAAAGAGTGCTGGCAACTAGCAAGGTAAAGAATGAAATGCTCACTTCTTGAACCGTGAGGTGCCCCAAAGGGATTTTAAGCTTCACTGAGTAAATGTGTAAAGTGGAATCTTTGGTAGGC
>VXAB01004660.1:0-56688 GCA_013399175.1 Odontophorus gujanensis | reverse complement strand
CTCTCTGGGGGGAAGGGCGATGTGACATTGACAAATGTTAACTGGAGAAAATTCAGAATCTCAGCTGTTTTTGTTGTAGTCTGGCTGATTTAAGGGCACCATGCAGAAGATAGGGAACAGCCAGAATGGGTTTACTAAATGCAAATGGATCCTGATGAGCCTGACTGTTTTGTAGTGAAATGCCTGACTCTGTGGCTAAGTGGAAGCAGTGGATGTTGTTTGCCTTGCATTTAGCGAAGCTTTTGACATACTCTTTTAGCATGGTAGTGGTTAATAAGCCACCAGTGTGCTTGTCGGGATGAAAGCTAGCCACTTCCTGGGCAAGGCAGCATCCAGCAGGTTAAACAAGGTGATTTTCCCTTCTTCTTAGTGCTCACAAACCACACTTGGATTGTTGTGTCTGGCCAAGGGGCACCTAAAAAGAGTTGTCATCAGATGGGAAGGAGTCTGCAGGAGGGCTGTGAAGACATCGAGGGGACTGGAGAATGTGACATATGAGGAAAGTCAAAGGGGTTTTTGTATGTGTGCTTCTAATTGCAGTCTTCTATTGCAGTCTTCTATTGCCTGAAGAAGGGTTACAGAGAGCACAGAGCATGACTCCTCTCTGATGTGCACAGAAAGATGAGAGCAGTAACAAGTTGCAGAAAGGGAAATTCTTACCATGCCGTTGCACAAAGGATGTTGTGATATGTTCACATATACAGAGATATATTATCAAGGTCCATCTGTAGCTGATGGTGTGTATCAACTTTCCTTCTGAAAACTACTTTTTGGGAAAAAATCAAGAAAAGAGCAAAGGAAGAGGAATAGACAGGAGGAAGTTGCAGGGGAAACTGCTCACAGACCAGCTGGGAAAGGAAATGATGAGCGTCTTCAGATGAACATCCTCCTTGTCCTTCACAGCAGGGTATCACCACAGTAGTTTTCCCACAGTAGTTTTCACCAGCTCTTGCAAAAGCTCCTTTCTGGTTGTTCCCACTGATGAGACTGTTAGCACTGGCTGTAGCACTCTTTGTTGAGGGGCAGGTGTCTCACACATCCTGGTAGTGATTTTTGCATGTGCATTGCTGGTCCCCTAATGTAACCCAAAAACCACAACTGAAGAGGAAAAGGGAGAAAGAAAGCAGACACCAGCAGCAGTCACTTCCTGTGAGAGCCCACCACAATGATGCTGTTGAGGGTTGCCGGTGCATGAGAGAAACAGCTTGAAAAAAATCAGTGTGAGAGTAACAAGGAGGAAATATGGTGGCAGAGGTTGTGGAAAACTGCCCTTGCAGCTTAGATGAAAGGTTGTAGAGTTGGGTCAAAAGGCAATCTACAGCACCCTAGGCAGAAGGCTAAAAGGCTAGTATATCTAAAGAAGTGTGCAACAAGGCTTAGGAGAAGAATCCCATTTTGGCATTAGAAGCCTAAAGAAGATGTGAAAAATCTCTCCTTGGAGATATTCAGGGCTTGACTGGGAAAGGTCCTGAGTAACCCAACCAAACCTTGACAGTAGGCTTCCAACTTAGATTTCCCTGTGACTCTCTGTAAACAGAGTTGGGTACCATAAGCACTGTAGAGTGTGACATCTGAAGACTTAAAATCTTTGTCTAGAAATTGCTACAAGGGGAGAAGAGAGCTCATCCTCACACTAGACATATTTTGATCTACATAGGAAGATGATTAAGAAAAGATGAGTTTAATTGCAGAGTGATTTCTGCCCTTGACATAATTTTTAAATATGGACTTCATATTTTTTACTCTCTTTGGATTGCTACTTATGAAAAATGTAAAAGATGATTCAAGCGTAAGTAGCAAACACACTGAAGGCTTTGCAGCTATATTTGATTCAATAGTGATTTCAAGGAAATCTATAATAATAAAGCTTTCTTAATGTCATGAAATCTGCTTAATAAGACTGTTCATAAAAATAAAAGTGTTTGCTGCTTGAGCTGAATCCCTTCCCAACACTAAAAAATCATCCGTATGTATCAGTTCTTATGTTTTCTTCCCCAGGCTTTCTAACAGATAGTCTTGGAGAAATCAGCCATGCCTGGGTTTATAAAAATGAACAGGAACAGGTGAGTGAATTTCTGTACACTGTGTGTCTTCAGGGAGTTATATAAATAAAATCTGAATTCCTTCTATTTACTGTAAATCAGAGCTCAGATAAATGAGGCCCTGTCCATATTCTGGGTGAATTCAGTCAATCTATGTTAGGATCAAATTTAAAAACAGCTTCTAGCATAGTGACCAGCCACTGTGCAACCTAACCAGCTACATTACAAAACAGTTTCATTAGAGTTACAGATCCTAACCAGCATTTGAAAACTGCAGGGTTTATTTTTATTTGCCCTGGGAGGGAAAGTGAAAGGGTTATGGGACCAATGTCATTTTAGTATGGGTGAGTGGACTGAAAGTCTTTAGTGAGCTGGAAAGTCATGATGGTATTGCAGTTTTAGTCTATATCAGATGCGGGAGAATTTCCTATGCAGTGCTAGGTCCAGCTGTTGAGAAAACTAAATGCATATTTTGCCTATTTATAGCAAAGTTGTCATCTTGGCAGCACAGCCTTAAAGAAAATATGTCTTTTTTTTTTTTTTTGCTGTAGCTGATTAGTTCCATGGAACAGCTGAATGACTGATGGCTACAGACCACTCCAAGAATTATCAGAACCATAGAGTTTTCTAGTAGAGGAAATTATTCTGTGCAGTTATTTATTTACAAGACAAAGCGGGGCAGTGGGAGTTCCTATAAATAAACACAAGGAATCCAGACCAAGCCATGGGATACCATAATTCTGTTTTTCCCATGTTTAGAAGGTAGCCAGGGGGACAGTATCATTTACAGTGAAGGAGATGCAGCTGTGTATCTTTGCCAGGGATCCTTGGGCCTAGGTATGCAATGGTTAGTCCTATCTAACTTCTGAGATGAGTGTGAAGCCTTTTTCAGTTGGTTGCTTCTTAACATTTTTTTTTCTCTTTCCTGTAAAGCTAGGTCTTCTTGTTTGCTATAATACAGCAAAACAATAGAATAGATGAGACTATTTCATTGACAGAAACTAAAAATATACAATGCTTAAGCCACCCACAGCATTCCTGGACACACTGGAAGGATGCTATGGTGTTGCATGTGCTCCATGTTAGCTGGGAATCTGGAAGATTCCATCATCTTTCCCAGATGGCAGGGAACAGGTTTTCCACAGCCAGTTGAGCAAAGTTCCATAGCCATGAGATGATCACATCATCCAGTATGACTCCTCAAGGTTAATTAAACCTGCTGATAAATATGGAATACTATGGGTATTATGCTTGCGTTTCATATAAACTCAAAGAACATCGTGGAAAAAAACAATGACTCAGAAAGGGTTCTGCCTTTGACGCACATCAACCACTGAATCTGCTAGACTACCACTTTCTCAGCTGATGAAAGAGAAGGCTGGAGGAAATATGAAAAGATAGCTAGTTTTAGCCCATCTCCTTGATCTAAAGTTGGATTAATCATCCTTGTCTTGAATACCAGTAGTCTGTCTTGACTATCCAGTTTTGACTGTAAAATAATGCAAAACTGGGGATGCTATAGTAACCACTGCCATTTGTTGCTTACTGCTGTGTGTGCTGCAGTATGTTTGATGAAAAAACTGAAAGTGCAGGAACTGCCCAGTACACACAGTTATGTTTTCCCCTGATTTCTTCATCATTCCAGAGATCAAGGGAGGACTAGCTAATGTATTCTATTGTTAATTTGCCGTTGTAAGATATTTCTCCCTGAGTCTCGAGATAGAAGGTTATATCTTCTGCTAATCCAACCCTCCAGAGGCATTTTAGCAACTAATCTGGTGAATCAAATAATTCCTTCTGCATATGATTAATTTTGGGCCAATTTAATTTTTATTAGTCATGGGTTTCAGTCACCTACAGTTGCATGACTATAATTGCCCTTAAGCACATGAAATTTCTTGTAGATTTGATTCAAAAATGCATTGGGTAGCCCCACCTCTGTTTCACCTATTTGTGCACTGTTAATCTTATTGTGCCTCAATTTGCACCCTCTGAATATAGGTTAGTAAAATACAATCTTTATGGCCAAAAATGGTAAGTCAATTTGCTTCCCTAATTGTGGGATTTCTTGAGTGAATTTAGAGCTTTAAGAATGTGGTGCCTATGGCACCCATGAAAGGATTAGTTTATGAAGGCCAGCTCTTAGAAACAGCCCAACAATAGCGCCTTATCCTCGGGATCACTTATCAGTCAAAGGGAGTTTGTTCTCAGGAGGGCCAGAGCCAATGGGTAAACTCCTGTTTACGCTAGCGGAGGAGCTCTGTCTCAATGTTTGGATAAATTATCACTTTGTATCCTGTTGGAGGTAAGGATCTTAGAGGAATCTTCAGCTTTTGCTCATGCAGCTTTGGGTCTGCTCACTCCTGCCAGCGCGAGGGAATAAATCTATTTTCACGTGGAGATGTGTTGCTTTATCTTGTGCTTCCCCTTCTCCACCCATAATTCCCCTCTGGCTACCTCCATCCAATAAAGCAGGGGGATTCTCCAGTAGCCCATCGGTTTTAGGAGACCTAGCAAACATGGGACTTCACAAAGAGGAGGGCAGTAATTGCTCTAATGTGTGCCAGCGGGGATAACGATTTTTCTTCTATGGACAGTGGAGAGAAAAGTGCCAACTCAATAGCAGCAGTGGTACCACTTTTGGCTGGCGCCAGCTAGAGCTGGTTTGTAGCTAACGACCTGGAAGGGCTCCCGGTACCATTACACTGCCCTTCAGGCACCCAGCTGGCTTTCCAAAGGCCGGATTGCGCGTGGCTATGAACGTTGCACAGCAATGCTTGAAGGACTGCTTCATGCGTAACAGGACAGTGTAAGAACAAATGAAGGGAAAGCCACACTATCTCTTTTAATAACATTCTCTCTTTACTAAAATCCCATAGAGATGTAGCAGACAGCAGTGATATTAATATTATGCGACTTAGCTGATGCTAAGAAGCATTTGGGAAAACTTTGACTGACTGGCTCATGCAGTTGCTAATGAGGATATCTCACTTACAGGGATATGCCAGATTAAAGAGGTTTATTTCTCACTATGCTGTTGCCCCATCTGAGAGACGAGAGTAAATTTCAGCCGAATGGGAGGTGTGAGGGTTGCAAACCTCAGGCCTGACAGAGACCTGGTAGCATGAGGCAGCTAATGATGGTCTCCCCTCTACCTGATGATGGTGTCTGGACACAGTATGCTGTGGGGAGGATGTTTTGATGCGGGGATGAACCCCAAGAGCAATAGCCAGGAGGGGACACAGCTAAGAACTGCAGAGCATGACAGATTTCCCCATGGTCTGAGGCATGCAGAGGGGCTTCCCATGAAGAACAGTCTCCCACATGAAAGCATAGAAGGATTGCTCAGTTTTGAGACACCAAAAGTTTCAGGATATAGCTGTGCTTGGCTTTGATGTCTTGACATGTCTCCCACGATGCCCTTGAGACTTCTGCCTGACATGCATTTCTTCCATTAGACACCTACTTTTCTGTGGCTTCTTTGGGAGGAAATAGTTTTGCTTTATGTCAAAGCACAGGAAAAGGGATTTTTTTTTTTTTTTCCATATGTTTTTTCTGGGATGTGCTTCTTTTTCCTCTCGTGATGGAGGTGAATGTGTGAATAGAGATAATGTGGACAGTTCAATCTGCACTAAATGAACCTCACAGTAGTTTCTGTGATAAACCTGTCTGGAATGTCTTTATTATTTCACAGAAGAATTTCAACCACAAGATTCTACCATGGGTACAGTGACTTATTACATTATGGACTCCAACAAACTTTGGATTCCGAAATAGATACAGTCACTCCGAAACCAAATGTGTGAATTTTTCAGAATTATTTGCAACCATGGAGTGTGTTTGGAAATGTACAGTTCTTAACATTATGTTTTGCTTAATACAGCTAAATTCTCATATTGCTGTTTTGGGAACTAACATGACACCAGGCTTAGTCCTGCTGAAGTTAATGAAGCTCTTTGTGGACTACTAAACGTGATCAAAACTGTTTTCATCCTGGTGTAATGCCTAAATGCTGCAATCATTGCTCAGAATGTACATGTTTCACTACATCTCCCTCAGCTGTTTTGAAAAACAGCGATTAAGTACTGTCTTTAGGGATCTATATTTTTACCATTCAAAGAAAAAATGCAGTGGAAACCCAGCTGTAAGCTTCAGGGTTAAAACATTGCTGCAATCCTGGTCGTGCCCTTTGTGGTATCTTCAGAAGGAGAGTAAGCATAACTGGAAAACCATAAGTACAGTTTATATGCATTTTAAATGGGCTGAGCTAACATTCAATTTAATTGGAAGGAGTCCTGAATGCAAAGCAAAGCCTTCCCACACTGTAGAAATCCATATGTTAAAATACTTCCTTTTTTTAGAATTTCACAGTGCTATAGCCAAATGTTGCTAGAACAAGGTCCCTGTGCTGTCCTGTTTTGAAAATAAACAAATTGACAAATCTGTTCTTTGTGCTGCAGCCACTGGTTCCTTGGTATATTTGCAAATACAGAAAGTAAAGCTGAATAATCCGCTTCTCTCAAGACTGCACATTAAGCAATTAAGGGGGTATGTTTGCAGGAAGGCACACTGGGCATTAGGCACACAACTATTAGCAATAATAAGAATTGGGCATTTAATTCCCTTCATAGGGACGAAAATGTATCTCTGCTATTTAATGCAAGCCAGCGTAGTATTATGTGATAAACACAGATCAATAGAAAAGGATTTTTAAATTTAGAATGCCGTTCCTCCACCACAGAATTGGCAATAGAGACAGTTTCCCAGTAATAGAACCAGTCTACCTCCACAGAAACAGGAGCAAAGTTATCTGAGGAAGTAGCAAGAATGTCATTTATTTTAATGAGGCTTGTTCTCCAACAAATGCTGTTTCCGCACTCTGAGGAAGGTTCCAGTAATGCTATTAAAAAAAAAAAAAAAAAAAAAAAGCCCTATCAAATTCTGAAATGCTTCTCTGTTTACATAAGTGCAAAGCATCGCATGCAGCAGAGCCCTGTATTCAGGCAGGAGCAGTTACCTAACTAGGTGTACCAGGGCTTATTACAAAGTCTAGCCTTGTGGGATATGAAAATCAGCTCAGCTCTTCAGCCCAGTTGATAAATGGACTCTCTTTATCTTTAGGTGATTCATCTGTGTGACGAAAGCTAAAATATCCAGATTCCGTTTTCTCCAAGTGTATATATTATAAAACCATTGTCTCTGTGACATGAGGGTTTCACTCTACTTGGCCTTTCCATGATATTATGCTATACGCCCCTTTGGCTTGCCACTCACAGCCCTGACTAGGGGGAAGAACCCAACAAATTGGCTTTGCTGCGGGGTTTGCCAGTGGGAGTCCAGGGAGAAAACCAAGCTGAAACTGGCACACACGCTGCATTTACTTCAAGCTTGTATTTCAGCTGTCTAGCAAACCCAATGGGAAACTTAATTTCTAAACATGAACATTATTGAATTTCAGCAGCTATATTTAGGTCAGTCTCTTCATGCCAAAATTATTAGGCTTTACTAGGAAAAAAATACATTACTGGCTAGAAACATGTTAGCACTACTTGTGTTAAATGGAATAACTGTATTTTAATACACTTTTAGCCAAATCTGAAGATCCAGTGTCTGCTTCTGACATCATGAAAAACCTGAAAAGCTTGTATCTGGATGTTTTACAAGTATTTTCTTTATCGGGCAATCACTCAGTCTGGCCCAGACAGATATTTCTGTTGGGGAAATGCTTTTTACCATTTTTTCCTATGCCTGTACTGCTCCTTTCTTTGTACCAGTGCAGGTGCTACAGTGAAGGAGAGTTTGCTGAAGAAAATGATCCGGGAAAAATAGCATGCAGAAAAAGGTGAGGGGAATTCAGAGAATTTAAATGTTTGGAAGCAGAAGAAAAAATATACAATGCTACAGAACCAGTGTAAGCATGGGGAGAAAATTTGATGTTCTTTTAGCAGGCATGGTTTTTTGAGGTTGGTAGTTGGAGTTTCACTTATCGCAATGAGTTATCTTGCCTTGTCAGATATAAGGCTGTGGGTTTATTATAGATTAACTTCTGACATTTTTAACTTTCCTGAAGCAGTTTTGAAATGTGAGTTAAAGACCAGACCTTTTTGTTGTTGTTATTGGTTGTTGGTTTTTTTTTTTTTTTAAATCATGAACTGGTAATGGACAAAAAAGAGTTTGATGAGTAAAAAGTTCTGGACCTTTCACTGAGAATTAAACCCTATTCGTAAATGAACTTCATGCCAGGCAATTGGGGATGTCGTGCTTTATGGATCAGAAAGGGTGGGTAATGCTGTCACAGTGCAAAATGGAGCTGCAGCTCTGCACAAATGTGCTGCCCCCCTGTACACCATCAGTACTCACACCCAGTGCCTACACTGAAGAAATAACTACAACTTGTAAAATCAGAAAGGCACAGAAATTTCATGCAAAAGACAACAAATAACATCTATTAACGTTTGCATTTAATGTAACTGACTACTAATGTAACTGAACACTACAGTTCACTGTAGTGCAGGATAAGGTTCAAAATCTGTATAGTGTTTTCCTGGACTTATCTTTTAGAAGAAACCATCTAAGTTAAAACATTATTGAAAAATCTGTGGTAAAAATGGCTATCAGTTGCCCTTTCACCTTGTTATATATCACTTCCTCTTGATGTTCGGTAAAGAGAAAAGATATCTTTCTGTCAAAAAATGTTCCATTATGTCTGCCTTTTCATGGATAAACTCCATTTTATTAATGAAATCCATGCTAGTAAGTCCCAATTCTGCATGCCATATGATGAAGCCTTTTTATTTTGTTACAACACATTTGTAAAAGGCCAAGGTAAATGTTCTGAGTTCTGAGTCTAAGCATACATTCTATGGACAAAAAGGGAAAAAAAGTGTTAATAACAGGTTTCTGTAATGAAAAACATACATTTGACATTCTCAGCCTATATAATTTTCTAAGGTAAACTACTATTCAACAGGACAGGTTGAGCTAATGTTACCCATGTAGTATTGGCAGCTCATGCCACCACTGCTTCCTATGCTAACATATAAAGTATGCAATAGTTCATTTTAAATATGTAGAATAAAATACAGATCCCTTTGAAGTCAGTGGAAGATTTCTCAGAAAATATTAAGGCAGCAAAGATGCTCCAAAGGATAAGCAAAGCCCACTTAATGGGTTAGATATCTAATAAAGGGCAGTGGTTTAATTCAGAAGCCTTTCCTATTTCCTATAGCAACATAAGACAGCTTATATCTAATCAGAGACTGTTACCAAAATGATGTCTGGTCAGGTATGTCAGGGGACACAGTGTAAAACATAGGTCTTGCTGCTATCACATGTCAATGACTCACATCTGACAATGCATCTAGTGTTGTGACATTACCCACAAGAATTTCAGAGCCCAACCTATGGTCCTGAGCAGGCAAATATCACTGACACTTCAGAAGTGGTTAGTGTAAGCCAGTTAATGCAACAAAATGAAGTGAATTATACTTCAAAAAAAAAAATCGGATCTGATTCTTCAAATGCCGTGAGTCTAAAAACAAATCTCTGACCCCAGACTGCAAATGATCCTATCTAATTTTATAATTCCTCTAAATTAGACTAACCACATGCTTACTGCTAAGCTCAAAGTGTCTGCAGTATCAAACATATGTTAAATCGTGTGTCTGATTCCTTGCAACATATCTGTAACTCAAAAGAACACCAAAAAAGCTGTCCTGAAATTTCTACGTAACTATTGACAATTGAAAACAGATTGTGACTGTGTTGCTGAAATTTTGGTGACCCAGGAACATTTTGCAAGAAATGTGTTTGTATGGAAAACCACCAAACCCAAGAAAGAGAGGAAATCTCTGCTTTCAGTGAAAATTTTACTCTTCTGCAAAAAGCAAAAGCTATAATGGAAATTACTTTGCTCACCACAGAAATACAGTCACCTCCGAGGAACTATTTATGGAAATTCCTTGTTATAGCTGTAATTGACAGACTGTGAAGCATTGCTTCTTTTGAACATGTTGAACCTTAGTCATCTCTTTTTTGGGATTTTGTGAAAATACAACATTAAGTATGGTTATTTAAGCAGGTACCTCATTTAGAAGTGAAGTGCTTTATGGCATATTGAGAAAATAAAATGCAGGTCACACTGTGGAGGACTGTGCTGATTTTTTTTACAGATAACTGGTTTCAGCATGTAATATTAGGAACCCAGTTAATTTACAGCTTAAATTCTTACTCGTGGGTTCTTGATTTAAGTAACTATGTTTCTCCTGGATACAGTCACGTAATGGTTGGTTTCTATACAAGTGAGCAGGAAAAGCTCTGCTATGATGCTAGGGAAGAACCCAAGTGAAATTTCCTGTAAACTATCAGACATACTACAGACTTACCAACTAATTCTGATAGAAATCCTGCGGGTTAAAATGAGTAAAGTTCGACCAAGTGCACTCCAGGGCAGTCACGCGGTGCCAAGTTTACCCTCCTGTAATCAGTTGTTAGCTATCATCTCCCTGTTTTACTCATTACTTTTCACCTTCTTAATCAACTTGGCATAAAGAGGTCAGGAATTCTTGCTGCAGGTTTAATTCAACAACACCTCTTTATCTCTTACCTGTCCTAAGTCCAATCCAGTTCTCTCTTGCTTTTCCATATGCTGTGTTCTTACTACAATCACTTCTGTCTGATTACGACTACAAAGCCTTGATTGTAGTTCCTCACCCATGAGAGAGCTCCAGGACTCAGGAGATCAGGGTCATGGTCAAAATACTGCCAAAAAACATTGTGACCTCGACGACTCATTCTGGAGGCACACCCTGATGCTGGCAGAACCACTGGATGTTCATTTGCTCCAAGAGTAAACAGAAATGAGAAAAATGAATCCTGAGATGATACTCCATGTTACCTGGAAAAAATTCACAGATTTTAGCCTGGATTTTTTCTTTGGCTCCTGTGGATGTCTGGGGTCTCTGTTAATGACTGTATGGTAGATGCTGATGAGCTTTGTGTGAGCACGATGGCTCCCTCACACAGCTCTGGTAGGTGCAAATAGGTTATTAATGTTATCTCATTAACAACAGACAGTGATCTCTGGGTTTCCTTATTTCAGGTAAGGAAATACTTGGTTTGGCTTTCACAGGCAGTGTGTATTCAATAGGGTTTATCTTATGCCATTAGTGAAACCCGAGTTTATTATAATTGTAGGATTACACGGAATAATTGTGAGATTCCCTGCCGCCCCAAGGGAATTCAGCTGCCTTTCCCACTGGCTACGGGGAGATGAGGTTTCTAGTGGTGTATGTACCAGCCTAGGAACTGAGGAGCCCAGCTTTTACTTCCAGCTGTGTCAGTGATTTACTTAAGGATTTCTATGTGCCTCAATTTTAGTAGAATAATGGTGTTACTTGCAGTTTGATAGGAGGGGTAGGAAAATCCTGGGATTGTTTACTGCTTCAGTTAAGGATAAGGTTGCTCCCACTTTCTGAGAGCAAGTTGTCATTCAACTAATTCAGTGAACAGTAGTGGGAACGTTGTAGAGAAAGCCATGGCTTGTGCCTTTGTCTAGATTGTGGGAAAAAAGGAGGGAACAACTGTTCTTCAAAAGCTATTGCTTTTGTAAATAGAATTTTCTAAGGCCATAGGGAGACTAAAAGTATACTTAGGAAAAAAGACAACTACTAAAAATGTTTGGAAATCACTTGTATATTTCAGGAGCTATATATATGAGTATAGGTAGGTTGCTCTGAAAGAGCTCTAGAACCTACAGAGATATTTTCTTCTGTAAGGCCCACATTTAACAAAAAAAATGAGTCTGAAGATCACTAAATTTTGGTTATGTGAAATACATAGGTCACTCCAAAAGTAATGCCTCCTATTTATTTCCATGGAAACTACAGTGGCTACAAAGAGCATGATAACACCAGTTGGTAAAGCAAATTCTCAGCTATGAAACATTATTTCTCAACATAGTCACCATCGTTAGTTATGCATTTTCACCAGTGATGAACAAGAGCCTGCATGCCACATATAAAAATCTGCATCAGCAGAAGTGACCCACTATTTCATAGCTGCTGTGATGGCACTGTTGCTAGGAAAATGTTGCTCATGGAGTCCATCTTCCATTGGCCCAAATATATGGAATTTAGAAGGCACCAAATCTGGGCTGTATGATGAGTGTGATAGAACAGTCCAGCCAAGCTTAGCAATGTGCCTTGTGGTCTTCAAACTGGTATGTGACCTGGTGTTGCTGTCTTGCAAGAGAAAGGTTATCTTCTTCCCTGGCCTGATTGTGGAAATTCAAGCCTTTAGCTCAGTCAGTGTCACAATGAAGCAGTCAGAGTTAATGGATTGTCTGGGTTCTAGGAAATCCAGAAGGATCATCCCTTTCCTATTCCAAAAGACAGCACACACCACTTTACCGGCCGAGTGCTCTCTTGAACTTTTTCTTTGATGTGGAATTCACATGCTGCCACACCATGGACTTCCATTTTGACTCTGGTTTGTAGCGCTGACACCACATCTTGTCACCGGTAATGATGTGATCCAGGAAACTGTCACCTTCAGCCTCATACTGGTTCAATAGGTCCTGACAAATTTGCATACAGTATTCCTTCTGTTCATGTGTGAGTATTTGTGGGACCCACCTGGAGCAAATTTTGCAATATTTTAACACTGCCACCATCATTTCCAAGGTTTTGAAGCCAATATTCAGCTCCATACACAGTTCCCTGGTTGTAGTCTGCTGATTTGTGTGAATGAACTGATTGAGACATTTTTCATTTCATGGTGTGACAGTTATGCATGTCTGTCCAGAATGACACTTGTCTTTCATATCACTGTCACCACTGCTGAAACACACCACCCACTCCCCCACTGTGCTCACATCCGCTTTTTGGTCTCCATAAACACTCAGCAAACATCAATGAACGTCAATGTGTGCAGTTTTTTTTTTACATGGAGGAATTCAATGGCACACCTTTGCTTCATACACACTTCTGTGTCAGACACCATTTTGTCAGGCTGCCCCTATGATGCCATCTGTCACATAGCAACAAAATGTAATGGAATACTGGTGGGAAGGTTTAACCTCTACTGCCATACCACCAACATCCAGCTCTGATATCATGGACCAACATTATAAAATAGGAGGCATTAGTTTCAGAGCAGCCTTTGTATAAAAATAATGTATGTCTCTATATATGAACACAGTCATGATGTACACAGGTGTATGACTATAACCCCATCAACTCTTCCCCTGTGCATCAAAATGACACTGCAGTGTCCCCTTCACAAGCTATTTTTATCTTAACAAAAATTCACACCTCTAAATGAGTGGNGTTGTAGAGAAAGCCATGGCTTGTGCCTTTGTCTAGATTGTGGGAAAAAAGGAGGGAACAACTGTTCTTCAAAAGCTATTGCTTTTGTAAATAGAATTTTCTAAGGCCATAGGGAGACTAAAAGTATACTTAGGAAAAAAGACAACTACTAAAAATGTTTGGAAATCACTTGTATATTTCAGGAGCTATATATATGAGTATAGGTAGGTTGCTCTGAAAGAGCTCTAGAACCTACAGAGATATTTTCTTCTGTAAGGCCCACATTTAACAAAAAAAATGAGTCTGAAGATCACTAAATTTTGGTTATGTGAAATACATAGGTCACTCCAAAAGTAATGCCTCCTATTTATTTCCATGGAAACTACAGTGGCTACAAAGAGCATGATAACACCAGTTGGTAAAGCAAATTCTCAGCTATGAAACATTATTTCTCAACATAGTCACCATCGTTAGTTATGCATTTTCACCAGTGATGAACAAGAGCCTGCATGCCACATATAAAAATCTGCATCAGCAGAAGTGACCCACTATTTCATAGCTGCTGTGATGGCACTGTTGCTAGGAAAATGTTGCTCATGGAGTCCATCTTCCATTGGCCCAAATATATGGAATTTAGAAGGCACCAAATCTGGGCTGTATGATGAGTGTGATAGAACAGTCCAGCCAAGCTTAGCAATGTGCCTTGTGGTCTTCAAACTGGTATGTGACCTGGTGTTGCTGTCTTGCAAGAGAAAGGTTATCTTCTTCCCTGGCCTGATTGTGGAAATTCAAGCCTTTAGCTCAGTCAGTGTCACAATGAAGCAGTCAGAGTTAATGGATTGTCTGGGTTCTAGGAAATCCAGAAGGATCATCCCTTTCCTATTCCAAAAGACAGCACACACCACTTTACCGGCCGAGTGCTCTCTTGAACTTTTTCTTTGATGTGGAATTCACATGCTGCCACACCATGGACTTCCATTTTGACTCTGGTTTGTAGCGCTGACACCACATCTTGTCACCGGTAATGATGTGATCCAGGAAACTGTCACCTTCAGCCTCATACTGGTTCAATAGGTCCTGACAAATTTGCATACAGTATTCCTTCTGTTCATGTGTGAGTATTTGTGGGACCCACCTGGAGCAAATTTTGCAATATTTTAACACTGCCACCATCATTTCCAAGGTTTTGAAGCCAATATTCAGCTCCATACACAGTTCCCTGGTTGTAGTCTGCTGATTTGTGTGAATGAACTGATTGAGACATTTTTCATTTCATGGTGTGACAGTTATGCATGTCTGTCCAGAATGACACTTGTCTTTCATATCACTGTCACCACTGCTGAAACACACCACCCCCTCCCCCACTGTGCTCACATCCGCTTTTTGGTCTCCATAAACACTCAGCAAACATCAATGAACGTCAATGTGTGCAGTTTTTTTTTTACATGGAGGAATTCAATGGCACACCTTTGCTTCATACACACTTCTGTGTCAGACACCATTTTGTCAGGCTGCCCCTATGATGCCATCTGTCACATAGCAACAAAATGTAATGGAATACTGGTGGGAAGGTTTAACCTCTACTGCCATACCACCAACATCCAGCTCTGATATCATGGACCAACATTATAAAATAGGAGGCATTAGTTTCAGAGCAGCCTTTGTATAAAAATAATGTATGTCTCTATATATGAACACAGTCATGATGTACACAGGTGTATGACTATAACCCCATCAACTCTTCCCCTGTGCATCAAAATGACACTGCAGTGTCCCCTTCACAAGCTATTTTTATCTTAACAAAAATTCACACCTCTAAATGAGTGGTTTTAGTGTACTGTCTTCTCACAAAGTGCAACGGAATATCAGAGGCCACTTAACTGATCAAACTATCCAGTTATACCTATGCTGCTGCAAATGTATATTTACAGCAGCAGACATTGCCTTTTTTTTCTTCCTGTGTGGGTTTGTTTGTTTGTTTTTACTTTATTTTGCTTTTTTTTTTCTTTTTTTTTCCACTCTGCAGCATCTGCTCAGAGTGCAACAACCAGTGCACTTGGTTGGTATTGTGGAATACAGAATAACAAACCTACAGCTTCTTGGAAGATACCCTGCAACACCAGCCATTTTCTGCCTATCACTTGTCATCTGAGCCATCCTTAGTTCATTTGCTCATTGATGTTATTTTTTTCAGTACCTGTGAAACCAGCATGCTTGGAATTTGGCCAGGTTCCTGTTGAGACAGTAGAATGGAAAGAAAATAAAAAGAACACTGACCCAAATTCTCCAGCTAGAAGTATTGGGCCATGACAATAAGTGCAATGAACATGTTTATCTTCGAATCATTTTTCAGGTGAAGTGGCTTTGGACAATATGTTATAAATGGAGCTGGAGATTAGGGACTAAAGACTTCTCATCAGGCTGTCCATTAACTTCACAGGGTGCTTTATGTTCCATGCATCAAATATTTAAAGGTAGACTTAAAAAAAAGAAACATTTTTCTTCTTAATTTCATGTCACTGAAAGTTTATGTCCACTTTTCTTGTACCTGTTTTAATTAAAAAGAACATAAATGAGCCTGTTCTTCCCTTTTCATGCCAGCTACCTGCATTTAGGATTTAGAGAGAGTGTGGCCCTTGCTCCGTAGTGTAAGCAGAAATGCATCTGGCTGTATCTGCAAGTGCTAAGAAACGTAACAGCACAACCAGTTTGTTTTTCAGGTGCAAAGTGGAGGATGAACTTAAAACCAGATAATCGTCTCAACTGAACAGCTTGTGCTTAACTTTGGCTTCCCCACACCTGTGCCATTCTTTGCACCATGCCAGGTGACGCCCTGATCCAGCTGTGAGTGTGCCAAGAGGTTGGCTGCTCTATTGTTGGATCTGTATCCCAAGAAAGACCGAAAAAACCCTGTGATCTCTGTCTCAGTTTCCTCATTCATGAGATGGGGACAATGATCTGCCTTCACCTTTGAGCAGCACCGGGATATATCTTAATGCAAAGTGCTAATGATACAATGAGAGTGCAGCAGAACAGTTCCTGAGTGCCAGATGGCTGATCAGGCTCCCAGCACGTGCAGTGAAAGCAGAGGAAATAACAACCCCTCCCTCAAAAAAAGCCCAGCAAGGCCGACCAGAAAACAAAGGGTTAATTTTGTGCTAACAAACAAAACACCTTTCAGCAATAACTAGCCAAACAAATGTTCCATTGCAGCTCCTCATTGGTACTGGCAGAGTAATAATAGTGCCTTCAGCATGGTGCACAGCTCCTCTTGCAATACTTCCCTGCTTTTCTTGCCTTTTTCAGATCTAAAACATAAGGTCCCTGTCTTACTGCCCTCCAACTCTTCACGTTTCCTCTGTAAGATCCACCTGTAATGCTTAAAAACTGTAGAAAGAATTGTGCCCTGGGGGGGGGACAAAAGATAAATATAGAAATGTCTACAAATTTTTATCTGACCCAGGCCTGAGCTTCATCCAAGTTGAATCCTCAGCTTGTTTTTGGCAGCCTCTGTCCTCTGCACTGAAGCCCCTTGGCATGAGGGCCAAATCCTGAGCCCCTCCCTGCAGCCAATATACATGGAAGAAGAGCGACATAGAAACCCAGCCTGAGGGCAGGGATCCTGCAGCTCGATGAGGGTGAGAAGGACATTTTGATCAAACTCATGCATGTGTCAACCCAGGACTGTTTTCCATTTGATGTCAGGTAAGTTTGAACTAAGGTGCTTTATGATTTTCTGCTTTCTTTGGCACACCATTGAGGAAGAGTGGTCTCTCCAAAATGATGGCTTGGGGAATTCTGTCAACCAAAGCCCAGGCTAAACATATGGCTTGTGCACTGGTATTACTTGAATGGGCCTGAGTGCATAAAATCAGGCATCTCAGGATCCCAGGAATTTATGGGTTGGAGCCTAGCTCTCCTTCAAGGCACAGTCCCTCCACGCAGAACTTTCATGGGCAACATCTGTTTTATTCCTGTCAGTAGAGGCTGGGCAAGCAGAGCTAGCCATTTGGTGGCACAAGGTCTGGACAGTGGTTGCAGGCAAACGTTGTTATTTTGTATATTTTTGTTTTAGATGAGAGGCTTTATTGTATGTGGATCCCCCAACCAAAGTCAATTCATTGTAAGAACTGGCAGAAATAAAACTAGGCAAAGGAAAGCAGATGGCTGAAACATGCTGTTGAAAAAAATCAATAGTCTTACTTCTGATGCATCAATAGTTGGGTGTGGACACATTCAGAATTGATGTTTAAATGTCAGCTGGGCCCAATTTGCAGTGTTTCAAAGCCGTCTTTGTGTTTCAAATTTGGCAGGACTGAAGGTCAGAAGTTTTGCTAAGTATTTGACACCAGTGATACACATCCTACAAACATTTATTTTTTATTTGAAACGATCTTCTTTTATCTCCTTCCACTGGTAGTAGCCTAGGTGGAAGAACATAGAGTAGGCATAAGTTCAAAGCTTGGTCAAAGGACAATAGGTGCTTATGTTATCTTGGCCCTAAAGCTCCCATTATGGCTCCTGAAAAACTACATAGCTGCAAGTCAGACTTTTTCCAGCGCAGAATTATGTTCTTTCTTCGGTCCAAATCTGTAAAGATACTGTGGCTAATAAAACTCTTCACTGAATTGGCTGGTTTTGATGTGTGCATCTTTTGTAGTAGATAGAATGCTGTGGGGCTATTTAAAAGAAAGTGGTTGATAACCCAGAAAAAGAACATAAAAGACGTGTATTTCTGTTCTAATGATATATATTTAAATTACCAGAATTTACTTAGCATGAAGTGCCAAAGCCTCTTTAAAACTAACAGAACTGTGCATTTACATTGTCTGAACAGCTAGCTGTGCACCTTAAAATGCAGAAGAGACAAGAGCTACATGAAATTGTAAAAAAAACCTGCCAGTAATTCAACTATTCAATCAAATAGTTTGTTTTTAACATTAATTTAAATATGTTGTTTCACCATTCTACCATTTCGGATCAGGCTGTCCAGAGAAGTGGTGAAGTGATTCTGTTGATTCTATTACTTTGGCATGATTACTGAAAAACATTTTGGACACGCAGAAATAATAATTCAGTTGTATATTTGACAGACAAAACATTAATAATTTTCGTGTAGAAGGGACCTCAGGAAATAGTAATTGAAATTTAAGTAAAAAGGACATTATAAACAAGATCTTACTAGACAGATGCAAAGGGACATTAACTTCAGCTGAAGCAGACACCAGTCAGTGTACTTTGGGAAAATGTTGCCAGCCATTACTACTGGTGATAGCATTCACTATATGCCTTGCAAAGGAGCAAAAGACTGAATGAACAAGTCAGGCAGCAGCTCCCTTGGAATTAGTAGAATTGGAGGGTGTTCAGAGTTTTCCAAGAGAATTGCATTAATTTTCATCTCTGCTACATTGCATTCTATGAGTGACAGATATATGGCAAACAGAGTACTGAAATTTTACTTCAAGTTCTGAACTGTGACGACAGAACAATGCTTGTCACATTTCAAAAGGGCTACAAAGAAAAATCCTCTATAGTTAGTTAACAGAGACACCAGAAGGAAACAAAACAGCAGAGCTTCATTAAAAAAAAAAAAAAAAAAAAAAAAAAAACCCCCCTAATTTTAGAGCTAAAAAGGGAGAAATNTGTGACGACAGAACAATGCTTGTCACATTTCAAAAGGGCTACAAAGAAAAATCCTCTATAGTTAGTTAACAGAGACACCAGAAGGAAACAAAACAGCAGAGCTTCATTAAAAAAAAAAAAAAAAAAGCAAAAAAGCCACCTATATTTATAGCTGCAAAAGGAGAAATCTTCAGAACTTTCTGAGTAATAGAGGCAAAGAATTATCACAAAATCCCAGGCAGAAAAATTAATTTGTAAGTGTGTCTTTTTGAAGAAAATCTTGGAGACGCTTGTGTTAAGCAGAAGACTCCATCTGCAAAGAAAGTGCTAGGAGACACACTGGAGGAAAACATTCCCAGCTTCTGAGCTTGCATGGCATACACAGGATGGGTGATATGGAGGAATGGAATAGGATGCAGTTGTGAACCCATCTGGACAAAAAGGTCAGTTTGTCCACAAGTCATCTCAACAGGAATGCGTTAGGAATGAAGCAGGCAGGTAGTTTGAAAAAAAACAAACGACAACATACCCTTGTGATGGAAAGGGGAGGGGAGGGGAGAAAAAAGGCAGAAATTAAAAGCCGTTGTATGGTTTGGTAACTTGTTATTGGAATACTAGTTGGAGATTCATCAAGCTCTGCTGAATATCTGTTTAATTCAAAAGTGCAGGAATGGAAGCATTCCACTCTCTCAGGAAGAAATCTGAGTTCTTGAAAGGCTGCTCAGTGCTACTATGAACCCCTTAGTGGGGAAGATGTGCTTTGCTGAGGACTCTCTAAGAGTTGAAAAGAACAATGTGCCAGGTTTTCCTTGTTTATTTTACAGTTACTTACGAAAGACAAAGAGCTTTCTTATTCTCATTTATTCTGGGCAAGAGTAAATAATAATTATATAGAGCCCTCGTGAAACAAAACAAAACAAAAGAAAAAGGATCAACTTTATGGCTATATGCTCCATTCATAACAGACCTTAGAGACATGTAAAGTCTTTAATATTGTTAGAAGAAGACATTCGACTTTCTTGGAATGATGTTTTACTTTGCAGAGGAGGTGATTAGCGGCTGCTTGGTTAGCTTGTTTGTTTGTTTGCACTAGAGCAGTCCTGCTAAAGCATATTGACTTAAAACAAAAGTCACCTTGGTATCAGTTGGAGTAGCCCCACAAACAGTACTTGGATTTGCGTCACTGACAGGCACTGTTATGTGCTGTTTTTTGAAGGCATTTGAAGGTTAAAATTGAACCAATCCTTGACACCATTACCTTTTTTTCTTAACACCATTACAATTACTTGTTTAGCATAACTTTTAAAAACATAATGTTCACTATATTTTCTTCTCCAGCATTTAAATAAAAACCCACAAAAACAACAACCTTATTCATAGCCCGTATTCCTACTGAATTTGGAGATTAAAAGTCTAACTTCAAGTTTATGGCTGTAAAGCCTCCCATAGCATGGGAGTCTCAGTGATGCCACTTACTGCACACACTCACTGCGCTTCGGGTAACGGGGAGACATCAGCCCCTGGGGTTTGTTATCTCAGTGGTATCTTCCGCAAACACATCCCTTCTTTAAAAGAAGAGACTCTATCTTTACAGGTAGCTTAACATTGTCTAGACAGCAAATACAGCCACAGTTTACAGAGCTGATTTAGCTACCTCACCTGACAAAGCTACAGTGAATGTGATTCACAAAGATTTTCTCTTTATCCTGTGTTTGTCCTTCTAGCTCCTCTGGTTGCTTATCTGTTCTTGTACCTGTGAAGCCAGGGAAACTCTAAGCAGCTATCCCACTCCGCAAGCTGCATGCCAATCACCCCAGCAGGGATATATCAGTGGTAAAATGAGACTTTGGAGAGTCTAATGAATAACGTGTGGTGCAGATGATGTATTTTTATTCATTTTCTGTTTAAGAAGTTCTTACTGTTTCTGCATGATACATTTTTATCTGCTGGTTGTAGCTTGTACAACAACGAAGTTTTTTTTTTTCCAGTTCAGGATAGATTTTTTTTTTCCACCTTCTTATTAATTCAAAGAAATAAATGTCTTGATGAGAGTGACCTTCATTACACCTCAGAGCTGATCATTGCTCCCTGTGGACTCCATTACCTCAGTGAAAGCAAAAGACAAAGTTCACTCAATAATTAGAGGGACCGGAGTTGTTCTGGTCTGGGAACCTGACACCCCTGCTGTGCTGAATGGCAGTGTACAGATGAGGGATTCGAGTGCAAAGAGAGAAAACTAAATGAAGGCTGCTAAGGTCTGACTTGTGCATTCACTTGCAAATAAGGTGGGGGCACAGCCAAAATTGAACAATTCTTTTCCCAAATAGCAGCCAATCATTCCTAGGCAGGATGAGGACCTTGTGTTCAAACAGGTAGATGTGATCTGTCACATACGATTTGATTCTACAGTAACATGAGCTGAATACTCTGTACAATGACAAATATTGTTTAGTGTCCACTGATGGGTATAATACACATCCATCAAGACCTTGTGTTTTTCCATGCCATCTGTTTAGAAAAAAAGATTATAAATAAGTAATGTATATAATATGAAATGTGTATAACTATGTGTATTTTACATTAGCATGTATGTGTGCACATAGCTGAACAAATAGTGCCTAGGTAGTGACACAGAGAAATACACAGTGAAAATCTTTTACTGTTAAATTTATGGACAAAACTTGTGTGTTCAGCAGCACAGCCCACATTACCACCCATACCTGCCCTGAAGGATGATGCAGAAGCGTGGCCTAGGGACAACATGCCCCACAGCACCCAGTCATAAAGCAGGTCGGAGCCCAGGGCAGCTCATAGGAAAACTGCAATAAGCTTAGATTTTCTAAGAAGCTTAAAGCCATGAATTGATAGAGCTGAGAACTGGAGGCCAGATGTAAGTGAAGATGCTTAAAATGGGACTTTGGTGAATTCTGTGCAAATGCTGACCTGTGAGTGGAGAACACTAGCTGTGATGTGCCCTGAACATAAGAGGTAGAACTCATGGCTTCTTCTCAGCCCATTCAGCTTTCTCTCT
Organism: Odontophorus gujanensis; assembly: GCA_013399175.1. NCBI lineage: Eukaryota > Metazoa > Chordata > Aves > Galliformes > Odontophoridae > Odontophorus > Odontophorus gujanensis. The sequence goes on along the minus strand of VXAB01004660.1, from coordinate 34,687 downwards.
CAGAACAGCCAAAGTGTGAGGTGACGGGATGACATACACTGCGAGCTTTCTTGTTAGGAAGCCGAGACCTGGCCAGGTTGCCCATCCGATCAGCTGCTGGTCTACAGAAACTGGCAACTTTCTACAACTCCCATTTGGAAGTAGCATAGCTTCCTAGTTCCAAAATCATAGTGTGATTAACCTGTCTAAGCTCTGGAGATGTCTGAGTTCTTAGACCTTTCACAGTTTGGCAATTCTATGGAAATTCTCCACTTGCTTTTTGAATTTTTGCATCTACGGACTTAGGTTAGCATCCATTTATGGCATCCTATCCACCTCCAACTCCAAAAGCAGTAAACATGGTTGCATTTGGAAGTGGTTTTACTCCACACCTACTCTTATCAGCCATAGTGGGTACGTCTCAAAATAGGATTGTGGCCCTTTTGTCTTTAAAATGAGTTTTTAAGTATCCCGCTTTCCTTATATAACTTGGTTGGGTGGCCCTGGGGAGGTGGGTAGGATGGTGAGGTTGCCTTTCATCTCCCCTTTTGAAGCAGTGCTGCTGTGCAAAGAGGAATGTGAGATTTATTGGGACAGGGAGAACACAAGCTTGCTGTGTGGCAGCTGGGTCACTGAGCTGAGACCAGGAAGACTGGATTTCCAGACACATAAATCATGGAGCTGTTGCATGGGACAGTAGTCAAAGCCCGGCCTTTCTTGTTGACCATGATTTAATCCCCAGCCCATGGAGTCCTGTTTGGGACTCATCTAGTTACCTTTCCATCTTGTCCTTTTGAGTCACATTTCTGACTGAATGGAGGCAGATCATGGAAAAAAAAACCTCTGCTTTCTATTAATGATAGCATCTTGAATGATTTCCACCCCTTTATCTATTTCTTTCACAACAGTTCTCCTTTTAACTATTTTTTACACCCACTTGTTTCTCAAGTGAGAGTAATTCTTCTCTCCAGGATACAGAAAACGTTGGTGCAAGCAGAAGTGAGGGTGTGGTGGGGAGAAAGTCACAGCTGGAAAACAAGGTAGGTGGAGACTCCAGAAATCGCCCTAAACCCCAGAGTTGCTGAAGGAAGAGCTTTTGCCAGAGGGTGCCATTAATTGTTTCATGACAGCAAACATCTTGATTCTCCACCTAGTTCTTTCCATCTTCTCATTTCTTTCTTTTATTTGAAAGCTATTCCTCATCTCTGCTCCCCTTCTTTGTCATTTCGTCAGCTTGTTTTTGGATCCTCTGCTCACAGATGTGTGTTATGCCATGGTCACGGAGGACATGGTGTTGTTTTTACTTTCTGTTTCCCTGCTGTTCATTACATCAACTGAAGAAGCCTTCTCCTGCATTTGTTTTCTCCTAGTAGGGGTTACTTCTGGTTTTGGTTGTTTGGATGTGGTCTCTGACACACCCCACTACTGGGTGTTTAAGGGCCACCTGTTGGTCCTGTCTGGTCAACAAGCCATCACCAGCCTCCAGTTTCTCCTGTTTGTGTGGCTGTGGGTAAGGCAAGATAGCAGAATAATGTTGAGAGGAAATTTATATAACATTTGACAGCATTACTTTGTTGAAGGGTGCCAAGAATATGACTGGCATCATTTTCCTGGGCCTTCCTCTGGCCTCAGATGTAAATTTGATATTTGTTCAGGCAAGCGCTTATTTCAAAAGAACTTAAGAGATTGTACTCCACGTATAGCTGTATTACAAGTATTTACTCTGCTGAATTGAACTCCAGCCATCTACAAAATTTCTGTTTGTTTAAGATCAGTAATCACAGTGTTAGCTTTAACAGTGCAACTATTTATGAGAATTGGAAGTTAAAAATTCGAGCTGTGATCATTCAAGAAATTGACTTTCCTGTTCCTGTTTAGGAAACAAAAACCTAACAAGAGTCACCTGTGTAGTTGTGGGTGAAAATATCCCACCTGTGTTAGCACCTGTGATTAGTAATAGTAACAGTAGAACTTTTTTTTTCCTCCCTTTTTTATTTCGATCACATGGTACTGAGATGCTATTGCAGTGATCCATTCCGAACTGAACAGCCCCTGCCACGCTTCCATAAATAACTTTTCTTCATCGTACCTTCATAGTTACAAATCTTCAAAATATTGCTCAACAGGCAAATAACATCAAAACTCCAGCTAATTCCAAAAAGTATATGTGCTTAAACTCTACCGTAGTTCTTAAGCTTTTAAAGAGGGTTTTTCAAAGGAAGCAGAGGCAGCTAGGTAGGTCAGTAGGAATTACATCTCTGTCTTGATTTTGTAAACTCCTTACTCTAACATATTGTGATATCAAACAGCACACTCTGTATTTCCCATACTTGATGTATACTTTGTCTAGGCTGATTTATGTACTCCATTTCGATGGGTGATAGCATAAAAAGCAAATCATACTTAGCTTAAGTAAATATTTGATATATTCATGTCCGTCATTGCTCACATAACTGAAGAAAGTATAAACTGCCTTACCCTTATGTATTCTTCTGTCAAGACAAGAATCTCAAACAAAATAATGCTTAGAGAGCAGAGAAGGAAAAACACAAAAAACTCAACTTTGGATGTAAAAAAAAAAAAAGATTCTCAGAAGTTTTCTTCAATGAAGAACATGTGTAGCAATAAAAATAATAAAAGTAATTACAAAACAAACAAATGAGCAAAAAAATTACAAAAAAAACCCCTAACCAAATAAACACAAAAAGGAGGACTAAAGGAAGATCTTGTCCCAACCATCATTACCATATGTCCACATAAAAGACCGCTTTATTTTCTGGAGTGAGTTCATCTCCATTATTTACTTTCTCTGAGTCAGAGATCATTTGAAGAAATATCAGTGTGCTTGACAGAAAGGAGTCAAAATATCACAAAGCAGCAGGGTGGCACAGTGTCATACTGGCTCCTGGGCTGAGCTAACACGTCTCACAGGGCGAAGTGGCAATGGATGAAAATGGAATGCAAGAACTGTAGGGAGACGGGAGTTTTTCGTGGGAATAAGAGTTGTGTGCTCTTAGGCTTTTGTTATTCTCAGAAGAAAAGGAAAAAATAAAAAGATGAAGGAAAAGATACAGCAGTAGATAGTACTGAGAGTTCAAGGATTGTTTAATGCCAAAGCTATCTCCTCGGAAATCCAGATGAGAGAGAGGGTGACACTGAGGACTGGAAAAAGAAGTCTTCAGGCACGTGGGGAAGGAAAGACAGACAAACATGTATGAAATCTTGCAGCCTGAGATGAAACACAAAAATTAGTGGTGCATCCCAGTCAGTCACCAAGACAACAGCAGGTTGGATTTGGAGCTGCATGTAATAATTTTTGACTACTCTGTCTTGGTTGGATTATTGTCTTGCTTTACTGGTTTATGTTGGATTCATTACCTTGGCAAGAGCTTCATACAGAAAGACGACACAGAGGTAGACCAGAGTGCCACCATTTCTTCAAAATGATAAAAGAACAAATAATAGTGATGGTGAAATCCTTTTTGGCTATAAAAGGACCTCCTGGTCTGGCACTACTGGTCTCAAAAATGAAAATCAGCAGTGTCCTTGTGCCTATCTGTACCTTGGCCCTGACAGAAAGATGGGAGGAGAATCATAGCATTTGCACACCAGGAGGGTAGGGTTGTCAGGTCCAGAGACTGGAGAGGTGCTATGTATTGGAGCTGAAGCTGTGAGGCAGTAGGAGCTCTGTCACAGTAGCATGATGCATTTTGAACACTGGAATAGCAGCAATAATGGAGAAGCCAAAATGGCCGTATGAAAACATTAGTTCAAAAGGTAAGCTAGCAGAGGAAGAGCAGAGATGGACAAGTGTCACAACAATGTGCTGCTCATAGCATTTTGGTTGGTTGAAGGATGGAGAGATGGAGACTGGCAGTGAGGGAGGGTCTCCTTTCACAGCAGGCAACCTACTGAGTGACTAAAGTCCTCTTAATTTATTCCTGCTGGGATACCCACACCTGTTAGAGGCAAAGATAGTAAGCTGCACATGCAGGCAAACCGCACGCCATATGTTCTAATTTACTTTGGAAGGAGTGTGGCAAAATGCAGGAGAAACCATCCTACAGCATGCAAATCAAATTCCATAGTCTGGCACTGGACCTGCTAGGCTTGCTTTTGCAAGAGGTTTTACTGTGGACTGTCTGTCCTGCAGAAGTTCCCTCTTTGGAGCACCTCAGAGGTATTTCAAAGCATCCAAATAACAACAGTAAGAAAGCATTAATGATCGCAGGGAAAGCTCTTTTGCACCTCCAAAATAGATGCTAGAAGTCAGCTCCTGAGCACCCAGAAAGGATAGAGGATCTGTCTGTTCTACTCCACCCATATGGCTTCATCACCGAAATATACATATTGCTACACAAATAGTAAAAAAAACCCAACCAAACAACAAAATGTGAGGAAGCAGAAGTTTGGTATGTACCATGCTTTGTACACTGCACTGATTTTATTACATGCAACATATATAGCTGATAGTATAGTAAATACCCTATCCTTGTACATGTGAAGGAACAAGTCCACATGTGGGCGTACAAACAAGTGGAATTAGTGCACGTCCCACACAAATATATTTGTGAAAAGAATTTAATATTATAGCCTAAATTTTTGGATTGCGCCCCTCATTTATACTCCTGGATTTTTCTTGACTCGTAGCTTTCTCTTTCAAAGATATTATAGCAGATCTCTTTCTTCCCCTGAGGTTGAGGCCAGCTTAGAATGCTACTTTAGGATTACAATAAATAAACTTATAAAAGCCATCAACAAGAAAAAGAAACAGCCACCCTGAGCCATTTGTCATTTTTTCCTTTCACTTCTCTTTCTCCCTACAGCTATTACACTAGCCCTTATGAACCCCGAATGTTCCTTGCTTTTCTATGGCAAGCACTTTGCGAATTGTTTATTAGCTTAGAAAACTGTTTTGCCTCTCAGGACAGGTGTCAGTAGAAGATATCTGGGATGAGTACTCTATGAAGAAAGTACTTCTTTATGCCTTAAGAACAAACAAACAATTCCAAATGATCCAGTGCTGTGAACCAGCTGAACCAAAGACCAACAAATGTTACCTTCCATCCCTTCTAGTGACTTTAGAGTTGTCTTCATTATCATCTGCTGTTCTCCCTTGCCAATTCAGTCAGCGGTTTGCCTCCTGTGATACATACCAGTTGACAGATGTATCCTTTTCATTTCACATACTCTTAAAGCCTTGGGCTCTGCTTTCTGGAGATATTTATACAGCTCTGGGACCCACATGCTAGAAAAATAGTTTGTACTGAATATTTGTTACATGTTCTACAAGATCCCACACACTCTTACTTTGCATAGTGTATAACAAGAGAAGGTGCTAATGCTTTGTATGTATTTTGTATGAAACCTCCCTCCTGCACATCACAAGACATATTTGTGGCATCTCTAACGCTGTAAGAGGAAGGACATCTGCAACAAAATACACTGATGAATCTATTCCTCCACAGTAGTCAGTAAGAGCAGTCAGTCATGTGTTAATTCTGCTGGTGTAATTCCTCTTTTTTAAATCAAAACAGTGCAAAGTGCAGAACTGAGCATCTATTTTTATTTCAGAGTGATCTCTCTTACTATATATGTAGAGGGGATGCCGTCCAGAGAGACCTGGATACTCTCAGAAAGTGAGCGCACAACAATCTAATGAGATTTAACAGGTCCAGGTGCTAGGTATTGCACTTGGATTGAGGCAGTCTCAGATATGAGTACAGTGTGGGAGAAGAACTCATTGAGAGCAGCCCTGCAGAAAAGTATTTAGAGGTCCTGTTGGATGATAAACTGGACATGAGCCAGCAGTGTGCTCTTACAGCCCAGAAGGCCAACTATATCCTGGGTTGCATGAAAAGAGGGGTGGCCAGCAGGGAGAGAAAGGGTATTGTCACCTCTACTCTGCCCTTGTGAAGCCCCATCTGGAGTACTGTGCTCAGGCTTGGGGCCCCCAGCACAGGAAAGATGTGGAGCAAGTCCAGAGGAGGCCATGAAGATCATAAGACTGCTGGAGCTTCTCTCCTATGCAGACAAGATGAGGCAGTTGATGTTGTTCAGCCTAGAGAAGAGAAGGCTTCTGGGAGACCTTATTGTGTCTTTCCAGTACTTGAAGGGAACTTATGAGCAGGAGGAGGAATGACTTTTTACACAGTCTGATAGTGATAATATAAGGGGGAATGGCTCTAAACTAAAAGAGTGTAGATTTAGGTTAGATGTTAGGAAGAATTTTTTTACTTGTAGAGTGCTGAAGCACTGGAACAGACTGCTCAGGGATATTGTGGATGCCACATCTCTGGTGGCATACAAGGGCAGGTTGGATGGGATCCTGCCCATGGCAGGGAAATTGGAATTAGATGATATTTAAAGTACCTTCCAACCTTTGATTTTATTTCACATTCAGGATACCTTACATGTATGTTGGCCATATATTGAGCAACAAACTCCTGGCTCTGCCAGGGGAAAGTGACAAAATCTGAAAGCTCTTTTGCTAAATGTTTTGCTGCTGCTCTCTCATTCAGATGATCCATTTAGAAAAAGTGATAAACACATAATATTTGAAAAATGCCATAACAGAGCCCTTAAGGTAAAACAGCTGGCCTTTGCTTCAGTTTCTAGGACAGCATCTTAATAAACATTAGTCATGGTGATTATGGAACATTTTATCGAGGATACATCATTTTCAGCATTATTCCATTTTTGTCTCCATATTAGCATAATAACTTGTGTTATTAGTATAATTTGAGACATTTTAAGAACATGGCTGAAGAATAAGAAGCTCAAGATGGAAAGCATCTGATTACCAGTTGCTTGTCTTGCTTGCCAGGGCCAATTAACATATTTCTTCCATTTTTGCCTTCATTTGATTTATGAAAATACAAGCGTGCTGTAGATATTCAGAATCACTTGGATTTCTTCATCAGGCTTGTGAGCCACATAGCAACATGAAGCACATTCATGCAGATTAAGTGCTCTTTGGAGTATTAGAAACCACTTAATCTGTATAAATATGCTTAAGGTTGCTCAATTTCTACAACACCTTGAGAAGGATATAAGGTGATTCAGAAAACTGTGCAATGTATTATTTAACAGAAAATATATAATCCACGATGAATTTATCTTCCAAGTGACTATTGTGAGAAACATAGTTTATTTTTTATATTTTTGTACTTCATTGCACTGTGTTAATACAAGTGACACAGGGAATTTCCTATTATATACTCTATTACTTTCAAAATTCTGTTTTTATCACTGTTGATTTAGAAGATAAGCATGAGAGATGTATAAGTACTGAGCAATTTTACTTTAGAAATCAGTGCAGCAGGAAGGATATACAATTTTAAACTGGAAAAAGTAAACAGTATTTATTTTCTCATCTAGCTAAATACTTTAGCCCATGCATAACCAAACCATACCTTTTCAATTTCTATTGACTCTAATTTTCATTTGCAACAGAGCTGAAAAGAATGATGTATGAGACAGCACTAAAAGCATCATATTGGAATGTTAACTATTTTGCTTTTGGGGTTTACATTGTCTTTGTAGTACAGTTTAATTATTGCCAAAAATAGAAAGCGTGGTTGCACTGTGCCGCTTTCCCAGAGGACATTTTATGTATCCTGAGATAAATTTAAGCTCTATATTTAATGTGTCTGCATCTGTAACTGTGTCACATTCTGAAGTCCTTTGTTATATGAATGCTTGCAGGGTCCATTTGTAAGCAGGCAGTGGTAAGAACAAGACAGCATTCATAATAAAATACTAACCCCAAAGAAGTCAATAAGACTTTTGGTGGTCACAGAAATGGAGACTGAATGTCCTCTGAAGAATAGAATTCAATACATTGATTTCTAATTTAGTCACAACTTCTGAGGTTTAGTATCAATAAATACATACTGTGAGTAAAACCCTACAGAGCCAGATGGATCCTGTGGTCCATCTTGAAGAATGCTTTAGTGGATGTTCATTGTCCCCACTGGTATTTCTGGGACTATCACCCTTAAGCTGAAGTGCAGCATGTACATTCTGGCATTGTAGTTTGGCACTAGCTAATGGAGGTGACTGCTGTGTTTCCTACTTATCACCAAAGCAGTTCTCCATTTGTTAAGGATGAGCTGCCACAAGTGAGCATGATAGTGCCCATCACTCCCTGAGGTTCTCCTTCACTGACAGTAATGCTTTAGTGGTTTATGTTTGGGCCCAACAGGGGACTTCTGCTGCCACTGTGATCATAACCTTACCGTGGTTTTAATAGATGCTGCCATGCATCCTGACCTGAGACATATGATAGAGATAGTGGGAGCATCTTAGAACAGCCTGAAGCCTCCTCTGAATGTCATTAAATAGCACAGGGGAGAATGGCATAGGGCATATCTGTGCCTGTTTGAAGGTCACAGAGTTGAATTCTAGCCTTCCTTTGCTCCTCACACACAAATTAACAAATGCTGTGACTGTAATTGTGAAGGGGACCGTTGTGTGTCTGTTCTGGGTCACTTCCTCATTCCTGTAAAAAAGTTCTTTGTTTTACAAAGAATTGTGAATTTGAAAGTTGTGGGGGTAAGAACTCCTAATATTCTAAGCTTTGGAAATTCTGCTTTGATAAGCAGCATTTAGTTACAGTAAGCTGCATTAATAAATTATCTTAGATACTATCAAAATGGATCTTAAAAAAAAAAACCAAAAGGTGAGATGATTAAGGTATTTTTCCTAATTTTCCATGGATGCATTGTATGCACAATATGTACTGGATAATTTTTTTTCCAGTGCAAACTCTGATTTAGTTCCATGGATTATAACCCATGCAAAAAATGAAATGTTATGTGACATGGGTGTCCAATCTTTTGGCTTGTTTGGGCCACATTGGGTGAACAGGAATTGTCTTCTGCGTAGGTTGCTCCGAAGCTAATGCCTCCTATGTATTTCAGTGGAAACAAAAATAGATACAAAGAGCACAGTAACACTGTTTTATAGAGCAAACTCTCAGCTACAAAACATGGTTTTTCCACAGACACCACCATTAGCTACGCATTTTTGCCAGAGATGAACAGGAGCCTGCACGTTACACTTGTAAAAATCTGCCAGCAGAAAAGACCCACTGTCGCTGTCACCACTGCTGAAATGCACTCACTGCTGTCTTGCTGTGCTCACATCCACTGTTTGGTCTCCAGAAATGTTCAGCAAGTGTCAGTGAATGTCAATGAGTGCAGTTTTTTCTGCATGAAGGAAGTCAATGATATGCTTTTGCTTCATATGCACTCCCATGTCAGATTTCAGTTTCTCAGGCTGCCCCTCTGTTGCCATCTGTCACATGGCAACAACACGTAATGGGATGTTGGTGGGAAGGTTCAACCTCTACTGCCATATCATCAACATCTGCCTCTGGTGTTGTGGGCCAACATAGTAAAACAAGTAATACTTTTGGAGCACCCCTCATAAAGTATATAATATAGATAATGTATACAAGTAACAAAACATTTTAATTTTTAACATTTTTATTGAAATGTTAAAAAAAAAAAAGGAGCAACAGAACCATAGAACTAGCGGGATACACATCCATGCTTTTTGTGAAACTAACGCATCACTCTGGTTTGATGGCAGTGGCTGCAATTCTTAGTGTTCAAGGTGTTCATCAGAGGTTTTTGATTAAATTTTATCTTCCTGTGCTTCATCTTTCAAAAGAGTTGTTCACAAATGTGTGTACTGCCAAAAGCAATGACATGAATAATATGTGACTATGAAGTCAGGGATATTTCTCTCCGGTAAGAAAGGGTTTATTGAAGTCCAGTAGAGAGACATCATCAGATTTTGGAGTTGAATATCTGATTGCAACTGTGTATGTTCCATATGAAAATTTGTGGGTCATGTATTTATGCAGACTGAGAATGGAATTGCATGCATACACAAAAATTGACAATATTTGGCAATCTCGAAGCTTGTTCTCAATTTCCTTTATCAAAACAGAAGGCATGGCTGCATAGTTTTTGCTGTTCACAGATGTATGTTTAGGCACCGTGTTGCACCCCATGCCCTGGTTTCAGCCCAGATGGGACTCACAGTGCAACAAGGTTTGGTTGGTGCTGAGGGGCTGGGCCACTTGGTGGGAAGAGCCACTGCCATGGATAGTGCAGGGTGGGGAGAGGTGGATGCTCTGCCAGCTGGACTGGATTGCATGCAGGCTGTGGGCTGCAGGTTGGACATATCTGTTAGACAACCTTTATTGCACAGAGGTCCTTTGCCAGAAGCTCATTGCAGGAATAGGCTGTAATGCTTTTTTTTTTTTTCATTGGATTTTACTCTACTGTTAGTTTTATCATTCTTGATCTCTGCAAATGTGCTTTATTGTCTGGATCATTTAATTTTGTTAGGCAAACGTGCTTCATTTTTTAATGATAAAATGTTAGCACGTTCTTCAATAATAACTGTTTTTCCTTTCAGAGCAACTGATGCATGAAGTCTAATCTTTTGTAGTTGAAGGAAGATGTTCTTTAAGAATTGATTTAGGGTCCGTCTTTGTCTTACTAATTTTTAATTACATGCAGTCAGACCCGATTAATCTGAATTAGTATGCAAAACCCCTTTTTAGAACTAAATAAAATCAGATTAACTAGTAAAGGATATGTAAAAGGATGTGTTATGTGGTTGGTTAGAAGTGAAATCCTTCTTATTCTTAAACACACAGACATTTTTGTCTGAACAGTTTATATCCTCAAATTGGCTACACAGTTTTGCTGTGTTACAGAGCTTTAATTCCTTTTGACTTCTAAGCATAGCATCTAGGCATGGTAACAATATTATGCAACAGAATTCCTCTGCAGAATTTTATAACCCAAGCTGGACTTAACAAGATCAGCTCAACCAATGCCTGTATGGAAATACATATGTAAAGAAGTGGCACACTACTGCAGTTTTGGAAATCATTTTGTTTTTAAAGAGTCCCTGATATAACCTAATATTTATTAAGAACAGCTGCAAAAATGGTGAACTCCTGCTTTCCTCTGCAAAGCTATCCTCCCCTCTTACTCCTATTTGTGTGCCTACTTATTTTATACTGGCTTTGGTGCACAACACAGCAACTCAGAGAACTAAAATGGCAGAAAATAACCTGGTGAAAGAGTTAATATGGATGATTTTTGTTGGTAGAGAAAGCTGTGCTTGCCTAGGGATTAGCCAAGTACTGAAAGTGATGAGGTGGAGGGGAGAGGGTAAATATAGAGCAAGGGGGCAGGGAGGAGAGTGGAAGGAAAAAAAGGAGAGAGTAAAATACTCTCCTTTTGGACACTGATACATTTGTTCAGCTCAAGTCATACTGTAAGACTGTGCCCTATGGAGGCCAAAGTCAAAGCTACCGTTAATGTATTTGAGCTCACAGGAGCATCCTCACTCAAGTCAGACGCATTTAAGCACACGCTGTAAGCAGTGGTAGACTGCACACTCTGCCACAGGAACTGAGATCCCTAAAAAGATCTACTGAGTCTTTGCTGCCATTTCCCCTCCATATTATCAGGGGAGCACTTGCCTTGATGGCAGTATGTAAGTGTCTGGAGTTTTGGCTAATAGGAGCCAACGCCAGAGGTGAACAGAGACCTCATCAGCTACGGTTGCCTTTACAAGTTGATTGCAGCCTAATATTTACTACTACACAATTATTTCTGTTTGTTACAACTGCACAGTACTGTAACTGAATCGTAGCTATGCATCTCATCTGTGTTTCCAAGACAAAACACAGCAAGTTATAGCGTTAGCATTATATCAGAAAAAAATACATTTGAAAGCTTCTTGAATACAATGGAAAAGGCTACTTTAGCAGTACATTGGTTCTTTTAATTTGAAATGATAAATACACATCTTCTAGAAGACAATAAAGGCTTTATACTTGACTAACCCATGCCCTATTTATACTGCTTTCTGCCATGATGTATATCTGTACTTTGTACAATAAAATACAAATGACTCAAATTCATTAGGAAGGGATTAATTGGCATATAATAGGGAATCTGGTTACTATAACAGCAAGATCTCAAAATAAAAGAAGAAAGAAGCTTGCACAAAAGAGGGCATTAAAATACAAGTGAGTGCTATTTGTTAGCAGCTATAGGATAAGCCCATGTAGAAACTGAGTCCAACTATGTGGTTTGGCTTGTGTCAAAGAACAGTAGAGACATTAACAGATTCCCAACACGGAATGATTTCTATGGGCCATTCATATATTTTGTTTTACTTAGGCTTAAACTGAATTGCCTGGGCAGACAGGTGGAGATTTGATGTAATTATTAAAAGAGTAGGAACCTGGATGAGTAAACACCACAGCTGACATTCTGGCCACATCTCAAGTTAAGAGGCCCAGTGCTGCACATCTTTGGCTTTCTGATTAGACATTTTGCTTAGCTGCAGCCTAAATCAGGAAAACTCATTACTTTTTTTTTTTTTTACTTTTCCCATCTTATGACTATATTCCCTATTCATTTTTTGTACTGCTTTAGATTTTCAACAATGACCACATTATTGGTCAAACCCAGTCTCTCTTTTCCATCCCCCTTCAGAAAAAAATAGAACAAACAGAAAGGCTATACAGTTTCTTAAAAATCTTCTGTTGCACTTATGAACTTTAGCTGTCAGGCATTTAGATGCAATGTTTTTCAGGAGGGAATACAAATCTGCCCATTTCAGTGCTATTCTGCTTGCCCTTAATTCTCTTCCTTCATTCTGAATAAATAAAAAGATTAATTCCCACACATTCCTGAAGCTCTGCTTGGCCTTAAATTAGATCAAGTTGGGAGTTTTGCTCATTACAGCTCTTCTTCCCTGCTGGCAGAGAGACTCTTGTCTTTGTCACTTGTCTTCCGCCTGTCCTCCTGTCCTTACAATTCAATTGCAAATCCCACATGAGCATCATTCAACCAAAGAACAGACTATCATCTAGACTTTCTAGCATGTTTCTCACTGTAAAATACATACACATAAATGCACATTTCTTCCAGACAAACCCTTATGCTGCTAATAAAGTTTTAGATGCATAGAAAACTGAGCAGTTGAAAATATGCTATAGCAGAAATTTTAAATATCTGCTTAACTCATTAGTGACATTTCAGCATTTCACTGTGCCAGAATGTCACTTCAGTTTTGTGGGCCCTTCCCTTCAAGAAGAATTACCATCTCTCCTTATGCAGGCGTATTCAGTGACAACAGTTCCCACCATGTTTTTAATACATATGTATATACATTTTAGATGCATAAAAAGCTATACATAGTATGAATCATCTGTTTCATAAACTTGAATATGCTGTTGTCAGAACCTATAAAAATAATGTGACAGGCAGACCTTCGCAGTGTGTCTATCCACCAGCTATTGTGAAGACAATCAACCACTTTCAATCTTCATCACCTCAGCTGGAAAGCAGCCCCTGGAAGCCAGAGGGAATACAGGCAGGCAGGAAGCCAGGAGTTTGACAGATCTGATTTTTCAATAACCAGGGATATGTGTTTCATAGCAGAGATCTTTGAAAACACCTTGTCAGGCCCACCTCCCCGTTCATACTGAAGGAGCTGCAGGCTGAGCACTTTGCTGATTAAGGCACTGGCAATATTGACCAATATGGGACCATCTAGAATCATTACGGCTTTCACATTTTTAGAAAGATTTTTTTCTATCTTAGTGCAGGCTTCTAAGAGATGGCATGGTCCTACACAACACTCTGGTACACAAACAGTTCACACTGTGCCCCAAATTATGTAACTGAGTCATATTCAGGCAGACTGCCCTCCTTTTGTCACATGTGGGTAACAAAATATGCTCCTGGAAAGAGCCACCTTGTAGGTATCCCATGGAAAATACAGAGCTGGAAAGCTCAAAGGAGTTGGAAATGTGTGCTTAATGCTCTCTTCATCTTATACATTTCTTTCACTTCTTTACCTTCCTCTGCAAGGGACACACACACACACAAACATAGCTGTGTATGGAGGAGCACTCTTCCCTCTTTGTAATTCCAGATGGCTACAGGCAAGTGTAAAGCAAAGGGTTTCTCAATATTTGAATATGCTGGTATTATACACACTGAAGTCAGCCTGATGTTTCTAATGTGTTTTTGTTGTAAAGCCAAACAACAAAGTGCAGTGTAATGGATGGCAGTATGTTCCATTCTTCTTCCACCTGAAAAAACAAAAACAAAAACAAAAAAATCTTAATATTTTCTTGGGGCATTGCCCTTATGAATTTTTTTTTTTTTAGGAAGGTGCTAAAATACCAAGACTCCTCAACACAAACTAGCCAAACCACAGTACAAATTGGTTTACAAAGCTAAGCAGATAGGATTCCTGTGAACAGAAGCCCAGGAAATTATCTTTGCACTTTTCTATCTCTTTTATCCCCCTTGTAAAAGTGCTAAGATGATTTGTCTGGCCAGCATGGACATGGGGATTTTGTTTATCGCTAGAAGCAGTCAGAACATATTCATTTTATCATCCAGAAAAAGTATAGGAACAATAATAAAATAACACCTCAAAGCACCTTTGGGAATTCATAGAAAGCCGTATTTACAATGGTGAAAAAGTGAAAAGTAATGTTCAGTTCAACTTCCAGGAAGTAAGACTTGTATGTAGTATGACACTATGTGAAATTTTGTATGATTTTGAGTGATAATGTGTGTGATCATATACTTACTAATAAGCCATTCTGCATTTGCACTTCTGGTCTCAATTTCACCAAATAAATTTGAATTTAGACAGGCTTATTTTTTTCACTAAAAGGATTTATTAATTCTTTGAATGAATTTATTTGAATGAATGCAAGAATTAGCAATCACATTGAGGACACTTAATAACAATTTAATATGTACTTCAACATGAGCCCTTATTTGGGCTTGACTTTAATGATATGCAAGTTCCGTTTTAAATTTAGAGCATAGGTTGAAGCCTTTTCAAATTGAAAACATATTTCCATAATGTCAATTTGTCTGGAATTCAGATAAGTAAAAGACAGGTGAAATGTTACATGTTGATATATACATTTTTTTTCTTCAGAATTGTCACCTGTCAACCCCTACATCATTTTTATTATATTCAGAGATGTGAGAAAGTTCAGGGACGAATAATTTCACTTCCTAAATTTCAATAAGCACAGTTGTACCTAAGTATGAGACATAAAAGCTATCTGAAAGAGAAAAAAATATTAAATTAACATGTAACTCCAATAAATGTTTGGCTAGTATGGAGACAATTCTGAAAATGAAAATACATATTTGATGTAACACATTACCCTGCAAGATACCGCATAGGACGAATTTCTGTTGAGATCTACTCAGGCATGCTTCTGTTTCCCAAGTTAAGCATTGGAAATCCCCTTTTCTTTAAAACCAGTTTGAACAAAACACTAATGAATATACATAGATGCAGCAAATCCTTTACTGGCAGAGAAACAGATTTTATGACCTAATGGGCCTTTTCTTTCTCCAGAGATTATAGTTCTGTGAAAAATGGATCCTTTTCCATTGAGATTTTTACTGCCAGAAATGATAGCTCTTTGCAGAGTGATGTGAGTTCGTAATGCTATGTAGAGCTCACCTACACTTTGGTAAAGGTAGCAAATAAACAGATAATCATGTCAACAATATAGGTCCCTGCAGCATGAATGATTCTTTTCTTAAAACTACATTAAACAATTACCCCATTTCTAGGCAACTCAATCTGCAGCCTCAATAGTTTTGTGTTGCCCATAATCCCACTAAAGTCTTACACAGCTTTGCTGAATTTAATTTCTTCAGTTTCCCAGTTGTATCTCTGTACTTTCTCAAACTAACTATTATTCAACTGATGTTGAATTATACAGAACCTTTTGATTAAAGTACTAGCAAACACAAGGAGCCTTGAATATATCTAAGGTTTCCACTGGGATCAAACCAGCCTCATCTGCTTCTTTATGCCGAATTACAGAAGCCATGTAACATGGCACACATTCCAGCCCACTTTGGCATGCCAAAACACTGTTCAAACAAGAAGGTACTTTGACACCGTGTATATTCCCAGAAGCACAAAGAAGAAAAAAACAAAAAATCTACTTTCATTTCCTGTTGGAATCAGTAACAAAATAAATTCCCCCTTTTCTTTTTCTTTTCTTTTTTTTTCTGACCAGCATCAAATTAGCTGTTTCCACTGTGAGCCAAACTCAGCTGCTGTTCATTTGGTACTGCTTTCCTTTGTGCTTTAGGGTAGACTATGCAATTAATTTTTACTAAGGTCTGCTGAGTAATTTTACTGAGGCCCGCTAATTTTTACCAAAGGCCTCTGGATAATTTTATTCAGGTCTGCTCAGCAGGAAGCTGCTCTGGCTCCAGCTCTGATGGTCCAGCCAAATGCTGGATGCTGCCCTCATATCTGGGGACAGTAGCAGTGTGCTGCAAGGGCTTCTGGAGAGCTCAGGCCATGTTATGGATACAGTGATACAGGCAGCCATGTGCCTGCAATCTGGGTGAGCTCTGCTCAAAACTGCTTTTCTTCCTAATCCATTTGGAATCTGTTATTTGAGCTGATGTGGACTGCATTTTATTCCTCTGGTATTTTTTTATATTGCGTTGGTGTAATTCCATAAAGTTTACAGAGTTGTTTTTATTTATAGTATTGCCAAGGAGGAATCGAACAGGTCCTGTTTACTAAAGAGTTTTTCTTAGATTTGGAGGTCACTGTCTGCTGTTTGTGATGGTTTATCTGACAACCTCTTCAAGATGCAATGACTATATTATTTGTGAATGCTTTTTTTGTCTTTCTTTTCCATAACAGAATAAATTGAAGATATTTCAGGAGCTTGACTTAATAGGATCCTTCTTAACGTAATAAGCACAGATTGCTACTTCCTGTGTATGAAATAAAAGATGAATGCAGAAAATAAGAGATTTTCTTTTTATTTGGATAATATTTTACTGACACGATTGCAAATTTGTATGTATCTCTGGCAAATTAAGGCATCTGAATAATCTGCTTCATAGTCATGTTTCTGAAAGCTATTCTGAAAATCATAGGAGCTGAAAGTACTTCAGGGATGGAAGATCAATCCCTTCTTAAGTATATAAACCTCAGAAAAGATTTCAATTGTCCAGAACATCTACTTTTGCCTCAAACCATTGCTTGACATATTGATGTGTATATTTTCTATGCGCTGCCTTGAACAGACTGAGGACTCAGATCATACAGGCTTTGCTACAGAAAACACACGCTCCTTTTGGAATATCAGGATAAATTGTTTCAAGAAACTGCCTTCATTGCTTAGAATATATTATACTCCTTGTGCTCTGGATTTTTCTGTCACTCTCTTGATATTATACAGACCTTGCAATTGACTCCTTAAATAAGGAGTCCAGAAGATGTAAGGACTTCTGTCATTTACATACCAGCTCAATCCCCAGAGCCATTTAGGCACTTATCTCCCATTGATTTTTATGGAGCATGGCTCCTAAAATGTTTTTGCGGATCTAGTAAGTCATATTTTCTTTATTGAGATGGAGGCAATTACCTGGCCAAATTCCTTCAAAATCCAAGAATAGTGTTGTCACTCTAATGTATGCTTTTTGATCAGTACTTGAAAACTTGTCAGTGTATTTTACTGCTGTGCTCAGAAAAATAATTACATGCTTTATAAAGTATAATCAATATTAGCACACTAAGGTAGAGAACAATCCAGATCTTTTAATTTGCTTGCTTTCCATATTAATGCATTTTTCAATATGTTTGGAAACGTTAGCAATTAAGTATCATCATGACTTAAGAGAGGGAAGTGGAAACACCCCAGATCACATGCTCCAGGTCCTCTTCTGCTTCCCAGAAACTATAAAGCAATCTTCAGTGGCACTTATCTGACCCATCAGGCTAGTTTTACATCTCCTTTCTACGGCTAGGGCAGTGCACACCAGCCTGAGTAGGCTGGTGACTCTGGCTCGTTAATTTTAACTAGACACTGGGCCTGAAGGTTGTTTAATACCCCTGGACTTTCTCTGTCCTTTCAGAGGCATGATTAACACAGTTGGCCATTCTGTATCTGTAGCTCCAGACTTGTGACTAACTTCTTGTAACCACACTGAAACTCAGCAATGGGTGCAGCTACCTAAGAAGAAAAAGAAGCATCCTGTCACCCAGTAATTTCCCTGCTGCTTTTACAGCCAGTTTGGTTTCACAGATAAAAGGCTCAATTTTTAGGAGACGCAGGGGAAATCAGACCCCGTGGGCAATGGTGGAAGAGCAGGCCTGCTCTGCTCCTCTCTGACAGCTTGCAGTAGTCCCCTGGGGACAATTACTTCACCTATGAATCACTGGAGTAAGCTGTTATGTTAGCCTACACAAGAACAGCGCATGGAAGAGACGGCACTGAGGAGATCCTCAGTGGCTGTTGTGAAGCACTTTTAAGTATCTTGCAATGTCAAGAGTCAGTCTGGCATTAATGTACCTTTAACTTCATACTTAAGATCGATGGGTCAACTCTATCATAAAAAATGAAAAAACGGAGAATGTTATTAATCCAAAAAGGTACTTTGTTTAATGACATGTTACGTAAAATATATTGTCTACTGGCTTCAAAGTTAACAAAAAAACTATAACATGCAGGTGGCTTGGTCTGTGAAATAAGGTTTATGTCTAGAGGTGTTTTGGTTGTTGCTGGAACACCATCAAACTCTCTTCTACCCATAAATATCAGCCTTTGGATTGATCCAGGGCAGGACCAGCTATAAAAAATGCAGCTTGCTATTAACAAACTCAGCATACTATCCGAATAAGATTAGGGAACTCAAAGAGTTGCCCATGAATACACAATTATATGATTTCAGCGGAGGCAATATATGCTCCAGTAGTAAGAAGGCACCATGGGACTTAAGAAGCTATCCTATCCAAAAAGAAAATCAAATTTTAAACATATTAGACTGAGGGTAAACTGAAGTCAGCTGCTACCACTCGTCTTGATTCTGCATTTTGGAAGTACAAGCCAAACCCTCACGTTTTGCACCTCAGGGAGAACCTTGAGCTTTAAAAGAAAAATAAAAACAAATCAAAACAAAAACAAACACCAGAAGCAACAACACAGCAACACAAAGCTTGCTAGAATGGAGCAGTTGTGGGATGCCATAGGATGTAAGACCTCTGACCTTGCACTAAGCTCAACCATTTCTAACTCAGACAAAAATGCGATTACTCTGATCCTCCCTTATGACTAAAACTTCACATTTACTTCTCAAAATGGATCTTTTGTGTTCCTTCCCCTAACTATTCCTACTAACTGAGTGTGATCAGAAATGCCAACCAGCCTACAGAAGGGATGAGGCAAAACTCTAACACTTCAAAGTCCCAGGGCCTCTGAAGCACATCTCCCTCAGCTGCCTCACGGGCCTTGCGGAGAGCCCATGGGAGACATTGGTAGCTGTCAATGGAGCACTTTGTGTCCTCCCAGCCTCTGTGGCAGCTAATGAGAGAGCCCAGTGCAGGAGTGGAGACAGAGAGATGCTATGCCCAGAGGCTGCCGCTCTGAATAGTGCCCATTTAAACTGATGTTCTAGTTCTTCTGCTCATCATTCATCGCACTTCTGCATGTACTACTTTCCCTGAAAGGCAAGAATTTAGAGGCCTACAGCAGTTAACTATCTGTGTGCATTCTTTAAGTGAGGTGAAGAAGGTGAACCTAGTTTTTCTTTATGGGTGCTGTTCAGGAAAAAAAGGGGAAAAATCGATGAGTACAGAAAGTATCATAAAATTAAATCTTGTGAAATACCCCATCCTACATTTATTTATGCTCATTTAACATGTTAAATGGGGCTATTAGCTGGCTGTAACTTTTCTAAGTGTCTTTGCTCAGCCCAGCCCACACTGCTTACCTTCTAAATGCTTATAGAAAAAGGAAGGCTGCAGAGATTTAAAGTTCATTTGTAACCTTACATCCGTGAATAACATCACATTGTGTGTTTATCCATGTATCTCTCACTCTTGGCAATAGGAACGTGGATGTCTTCCTCCTGCTATGTGCCCTCTTGTTAACAGAGTGGCGTCCAATTGTCAGCTCCTACAGCCTGTGTCAACAGCTGCAGACTGAAATTTGGAGCCCAACAGAAAACACAGTCGTTAACAACTGAGACACTGTACAAATCACTCTGTCCATTTTGGAGACCAAATTACACCTGGGGACACTTCCTGAAGAGACACAGGATCATGCTGCTATCCATGGACCTTATTATTTTCTATGGTGAGAGGACATGAGTAAAAATATTGACGCTGTTTTGAAGGACACTGAAAAAAATGTGAGACATCTCAGAGAAACTAGCAACAGAGCAAGTAGTTCACTCAGAGGTTACACGTTGCAGGGACTTTCCATGTGCTCCAGAAAGCTTTGCTTGGCATTTGTACAAACTTTGGTTTCTTGAGCCATAGTCCCACAACTTTGTCAAGATGTTTGCATCTCGGTTGTCCTTACATACCCCAGTTCATCAACTTTGACTACTTTTCTTAGGAAAAAAAATGAAGTAGAAACCTAAATCAAAGGAAAAAAGAGAACTTCTATCAGTACATAAAATGCTTGAGGCAGATTTTCATCTGTAAAAATATTAAGGAATGAAAGGGAATGCATAAGTGAACTTCTGCGAACAACAATAAAATATAGTGATAAGAAAGTATATATAAAATAGAGCCACCAGCAGAAAGCCCACAGATTGCACAACAGTACATGAATGTCCAGCCTGACATGTGAATGCCCAAAGTCATACATATCTTTCTCTTCTCCACTGCACTGTGGGCAGCATTCTTTAACAGTTATCCTAATAAGTGGTTTGGGGAAAACTCCCTCATATTTTCCATTGATATGCAAAATGCTTCCTTAGAGAAAATAAATAAGCATGAATAAGAGACTCTTAAAGTATGAGTTTCCTTACAAATGAAAATCTGGGCCAAGACTCAGCTAAATGCAAAAAGAAAAAAAAAACAAAAACCTCTNCATATCTTTCTCTTCTCCACTGCACTGTGGGCAGCATTCTTTAACAGTTATCCTAATAAGTGGTTTGGGGAAAACTCCCTCATATTTTCCATTGATATGCAAAATGCTTCCTTAGAGAAAATAAATAAGCATGAATAAGAGACTCTTAAAGTATGAGTTTCCTTACAAATGAAAATCTGGGCCAAGACTCAGCTAAATGCAAAAAGAAAAAAAAAAAAAAAACCTCCAGAAAAAAAACCCTCAAAACCCAGCAACTCAGAGACAAGTGAGATGATGCAGAAAATAGTAGTATAAATTATTATTATTTCATTATATAACTGGCTCCATAAGAGTCCCCATCAACACTATGGCTGAATAACTTTGCCATGCCAATAAATCTGCTGTTTCACAAAATGTCCTTCCAGGTTGATACTGGTCATTTTGCTTCACAAATGGAGAACAGAAGAATAGTTCTGAGGTTTAGTCTCTTTTCCCTGTTTAAGGTTATAAAGGAGCATAAGAAGGTCCATTTCCATTTTGTGTTTTTTTATCTGCTTCAGCAACTCTTTTAAAGTACAAGCAGGGAGAGAGAAAAAGAAGCAGAAAGAGACAGTTCTAACTAAGAACTCTAGATTCTGGTTAGGATGTACAGTGTCCAAGGTAAAAACAGAGACTTGGTCTGAGTACTTTCTTCATGGAGTTTAAAAGGACTAAGCTGGGAGCACTTAAGTCTCTTGCTTGCTCCAGGCCAGTGGCTTGCTCTGTAATTGTGCTGTGGGGCAAGGTTGGCCTTGGCTCCCTGCCTGTGGCAAGGCTACAAGCAGGATTGTGTTTATCCCCTTTGAACATCGTGCCCATGCCTGCAGTTTCACTGCAACAGAGTGCCATCTTTAATTCCTGCTGACATGGCCCTTCCCTCCCTCCTTCTCTGTCAGGCTTTTGGCAAAATAGACTTCAATTGACTTTAGGTGCTGCAGAAACCCACCACATGCACAAGACTCACCTGTATTAATGAAAGGGTTGTACTCACAGAACAAGAATGTTTCCTGCTATGGCAGTAGTCACAGCCTGTTAGGCCTTTCTTCTCCCATGCTGGGGTGTTGGAGCCCTCCCATGGGGTACAGAGGGCATCTGGAGCTTGGTCTCTGAGTCACTGGGGATGAAGTGACTACTACAGAGCAGCTGTTGAGGAGAACCAGACTATGATGCTGATGCCAGGATACTCCTCTCCTCCAGGCTTATGCTACCCTTGAGGAAACGTAGAAAATTATTTCCTTTACATCTTAAGAATCAATCTTACCCCTATCAAGGTTAATGGCAAAGCTGCAATTTATTTGAGTGGAAACAAAGTCAGGTCCCAGGTGTCTGGAATTAGAGCTCAGAGTGGAAAAAGTCATTGAAGATTAAGAAGGTGGTTGTGGTTATATGCACATTTTTTCCACTGTTGTGAAGGATAAAATGATTCTGCTTTGTCACTGTGACCCTAGACCATGAATATAGAGCCAAATTACTGGAAAACAAGCAGGTTTGGTGAGGGTTAGTTTTCAGATGGCTCAGATCCCTCATGTAGTCCATTCTGTACTCCTACATCCTTTTTCAGACACAATGTGGAAAGTGACAGGGATCAAGGATGAGTGGCCGCAGAGATTAGGAGTGGCTGTAACACCATCTCAGTTCTTTCTTTCTACCTTTTCTCCTCTTCACAGGGGTTAATTGTGAGAAGCAAACCATGTCTCATCTCTTCATTTCTAGCACCTTGGTCCCGTTCTCTCCTGTCTTCCAGGAGAGGTCAAGTTCAGGAGATAGGTAGCAAAACTCATTGGCCAGCTACAGTCAGAAAGTTTGACTGAAGTCTGCACGAGTATTTAGACATAATGTGCATTAGATACTAGTGTGAATTACTGTTGCTTAACTACCCAGAGCTCATCACTTGATATACAGTAACTGCCAATGTGCATGTCCTAGGCAAATATAAAGTGACCTGTCTTACTTAAGTCTCTTTTAAAGAAAGAGCAAAGTGCTTCCCAGTTTGCTGGGGCTGATCACTGTGCCGAGGTACAGTGACCTGACTTTGTATCTGAGCCCTTAGTTCAATAGGAAGCACATGAACATTTTAAAGGATCTAGACCTAAATATCAAGGCATGGCACTACAAGTAATCAACTCACTATAGTATGATATTCCCTTTTGAGAAATGATATGTTGCAACTTATCCTGCCTTCCAGGTTTTCTCCTTTTGCCCCCAAACATTCTTGTTTCTCATCTGTTCTCTTAAAAGTACCATCAGTTTCAGGGTTCTGCTGCCAGCTGCCAGTCCTGTGTCAGGCCCTACTTCCAGCTCCTCTGACTCAGCATTTAGTGAAACCACACTTGGCAGAAAACACTCTTTTAGAGGAACCAACTGTAATTTAGACAAAAAGACCATTAACTTTACTTAGCAGCAATGGCAAGACTGCGTTTGTGCTGCTGTGTCAAGGCAGGCCACAGCAAGGATGAAGTATATTATATATGTTTACTAATTTTTGGATGGGCAGCTTTTGAAAACTTACCCTGCTTCATTTGTAGTATTTTGGTAAAACAGATTACAGGCTCTGATGAGTGATCCTGCTCCAAGGCACAAAATGGTTAACATTAAATGTGCTGGACCCACAAACCCACCAATGCTTCTGTGGGTATTTCAAAAGAGTATCGTGTTTTCTAAACAGGGAAGATCACAGAGTGTGGCAACCAAAAATCAAGGTGGACTTTGATTCTTGTTCCTGCTCTCTGGAGGCAGGACTCTGTCCAGAATGGCTCTGTAGGACAGAATTATTTTTTCTATGGCCTGTGAGCAAGACACACTGGTTGTATCTCCTCTTTTGGATGTCAAACAGAGGAATAGAGCAGAGGCAGTTTGGGGTGATATATCTACTCCTTGTCAAGGGGAGATGTTTCTATCAAAAGAGTAGAACTCTTGCCTGCTGCAGTCAAGGTCTCTTGGAGTTGTCAAGGTAGATACTCTTCTAAAATATATAGCTCCTGACAAAACAAACAGAAGTTTTTCTGTGGAAACAGAGCAGTCAAAAAATCTATTCAGCCTTTATTTTAGGTAGACTGTATGGTTAAGGACAGGTCAAGGATAATGAGCTGTGATTGTAAGAATCATGTAAGAGAAAAAGATGTAGCAATGTGTCATTTCAATTAGGGGAGAGTGAGTCAGGGAGGGATTCGTCTTCTGCCTTGTCAGGGGGAAATCTGCCTGCTCTGGCAGCACCGCTGTCACCCTGCAGCAGACATGGGTTTGAACTGTCGGGTTCTGCTGCTGTGTCTGTGCCCCGGAGAAGGGGAAGAGCCTGCTGAGGGTTTGGTCTGTAGCAAAGCCCGGATGCAAAACCACGGGCTGAGCATTGCAACTGGGCATGATAAAATATATCAGTAATTAAGGAGAGCCTTCATGAGCGTGATTGAAGAGGACTTTATGTCTTTTTGCCTTTCTTTAAAGAATGTCCTTTTCATATATGCATAATATACACAAGACAAATACCCATAGAGCTGTGGGGGAAATACATAATACTCTCTGCTCCAAAGGTTAATTGTCAAATGATTAAAGCATAGTTGCTTAGGGTTATTCCAACAGGGACCTGCTAACTTTGTTGCTATTGTTGTTTATTTGTGCAATTATGCCAATGTGTACTAAGAATTAAGAGAACAGTAACTTCTAAATGTAATATCTGAATTCATGCATGTATGTATGAATACATTTATTGATGCATAAGCAATATTTAAAATGCCTTTCTGACAAAGAAAAGTGTTAATAAATTAGCATAAGGAAATGTAAACTAGCACACTTTTTTTGCATGAACAACACGTAGTCTCTAATTGGAAAATTTGAACCTAGCAGCTAAATAAATTCTGAGAAATCTCATTTTTTTTTCCCCATCTTCTTTTTCTGTGGAGGAAGAAGGAAGCACCAGTAGGTGTGACTTGGCAGCACACAGGAAACATAATACGAAATAAAAATAATGCAGAATGGTGGAACACTGATTTTAGTGGTAGGGAAATACTTAGCAGTTGAAATCTGCTCCCAAGACTATTCTACTTCCACAGATCCTCTGGATTTTGTAATATATTAATTTGGATAGAAATTCATATGGAATTATTAAGTCTGACAATCTGAGAATTCATCTTTTTTAAACAACTCTTCAGGGCGGCTAGCCTGTTTGTAATATATATCCACTTCTCAAAGTAAAACTTCACTTATTTTAAAATAGAACAAAACCAAAAGCACTCTGGACAATCAGCAGATCTGATTACAGATTTAATGGCCTGATTCACCCCTGCTTTGCTTCAATTTTGGAGCCCTATGAATCCAGTGCTTTTATCTACTTACCCCAGACACAATCTGGACTGGCACAGCAAGGGGTAAGTTTCTGGGAGTTTAAGCTTTTTCTGCTTTATTCATTTTCTCTGTTTTTTAGACCTGTTGTCTCGAAGATTTGTGGTCTTTTTCTCAAAGCATGACTATAATGATCATGAGGGCTCGGTGAATTTATTAACGCCACTTGATTGAGTCTTTCCTTGACTCCATTTTAAAATAATTAGTTCAGGAACACAAGTTTAGATATCCTCTATCAAGTACTCTCCAGATCTGGGCTGAATCTGGCAAAAGGTTTTTTCCTGTTTTGGGCTTCAATAAGAAATGTCTGAAATAGTAGTGAAGACTACTAAAACCACTCAGTATAACCTGACTGAGATTTCTTATTCCAAGTACTAAACTCTAAAGTAGATTGCCCAATAGAACTCAGCTTCCCCTGCAGTCCCAGGAATAAATGTGTAGCCCTGGCTTAACAGGTAAGTGACATTTTGAGGGAACCAAAAGTGGTTATATGATGTCACCCATGAACAATGTTTTCTCAGTTAAATATCCTTCATTGGAGGAGACTGTATTTGAGTTGTAGCATCAGATATTTCAGAAAAGAGATACAGCTCTCCAATACAGATTTCCAATGAAAAGCAATCTAAAGGATGAACATTTTGCTCTGAAGCAGTCAACTGTGCTAATGTTCCTTTTGTGGCATTTAGCAATGATTTTCTCATTTAAGTATGACTAAAACTCTCCTCTCCTCCCATTTCTTTTTTGGAGGGTTGTATTTACCACATAAATCATGAAGTTAATCCTTGATAGTCCAAAAAAAAAAAAAAATGGAGGCAATAGTTCAAGTCCTTTTGAATGTGTTTAGAAAAATGATATATGATTTCACTGTGAAAACTCTTCATTTTCTATCTCAATTCTAATGAACACTACATGAAGCATAACTCATAAGCGTTCACAGCACACAGTTGGGCTGCTCCTGGAAATTGCATGTTTTGAGTGCAGCAAAAACCGGCAACTGTAGCGTGATTAGATGCTAAGGAAAGAGAAGAATTTCTTATGGCATTTTGAAACTACTTATAAAACAGCATCTTCACCTATAATTGCCAACCAAGACGTTACCACAGGACCATGGATTGTTATTTAAAAGGCTTATAAAGGCTTTTTTCCCTAAAAATAATGATGAAATTAAACATTGTCATTTGAAAGCTTTTAAAAATACGCTCCTTATCTTCTCCCATTCATGCAGCAGTGCCTGGCTTAGGGAAGTGAAGGGGATATGCATGATTAGCTAATGACGGATGATTTCCTAAATGACACCGTTTAGAGATTAAGACACTTGGATTTTTCTAAATGTGTATTTTAGTGCTATATAAAGGTGCCAAAATGACAGCTCTGGAGACAGAAGTTTCCTCTTTACCCAGCAGTGGACTGAGGGGAGGATCATTCAGTGTTGGCTCCATTCAGATAGTTCTTTGTCTACCTAAAGATACTATTCAGACTGCAAGTCAGCAGTAAGGATTTCTGAGGACATCTTAAAAATTAGAGGTGGAAGACCACTAATATCTTTTACTTAAGATATCCAGCATCAGCAGCTTTTACTTGAATTGCTGATCTAGTAATATAGAGTTAGAGACTCATCTGGTGAACAAATGCATTTTTAAAATTAGTATCTTTATCTGTTTTCTAGCCAAAAATGTACCTTACAGGTTTTGATGCAAAAGCATATTTAAGAAGAGACTGGAAACGATTTCCAGAAGTGAAAAAACTGATTTACATTCAAGGATACTCTTCCTTCAGAAAGGAAGTTTACCTGGGGTAACTGCTGGGTGGGAATGTCCTTTGAAATGATGTTGATTGTACCTTGGTTCAAAGAGTTCTTTGAAATTCCTGTAATGCAATTATGCTAAATCAGAGGAAGCTAAAGGACTGTGTATTGGCAAAAATGCAGTTAGAATCCGAGCTGAAGTCATGTGTCAAAAGTGCTATTGATGATAACATTGACACCTGCCTGTGATAACTTCAAAGTCTGTTCTCTCAGTATCTTACTTCACTAAGCTCAGTTGGCACAGGGACAAACCAAGACAAAGACACTGGTCCAGACCTACAGGAAATGGAACTGTGTCACTTCACAACAGCACATAAAACCTGAGCTCACTGCCTTTTAACACAGGGAATACAATGACTGCTCCCCACCAAACGAAGCCCAGCATTTGTGCACCTACAGCTGTTAGTCATAGACAGAAAGGGATCTCTGTGACTCTCTGCTTTCACCATGCTGGTGGAAAAAATAAAAGTGCTCTGTGTGAGATACTGAGGAAAGATTGAGTGTAAAAGACAGCTTCCATGCTGGTTTCTGAAGGCACTGAGGTTCTAAGTGTTTCTGATGTCTTCTGGGCTTGAGTTCTACCCTTGTGGGGGGCCATGTTCAGATGGAGTGAGGGTAGGAGACTTTTCATCTATCCCACAAAGTGCTTTAAAAAATGATGAATGAAGTCTGAACTGATGGACGAACCCAGAACTTAGCCTTTGGGACTAAGACTCATTATTCACTGTATCACCTAGTGTTCCACAAGCTGCTGTTCAACAAATACATTTGCATATTTTGAGTCTTCTTTGAATGCTTCTCTCTTTTTAAACATCATTCTGATATTTTATTTAATTGCTGTTCTCTTCTGCTCAGTTCAGTGAAATGACACAACGGAGCTGAAAACCATGCAGCTCCTAAGATCTCAACCCTTATCTGGATTTGGCTGTGTGTACACTGTAAGAGTTTGTGTAGGAAGTCCAAAAAACAGAACAAAGGAAGTCCAAATAACAGAAGTCCAAAAAGTTGGAATCAGGTGCTATTAATCTTTTTAGAAGATTCAAGATTATGAAAATAAGGTGGGAAAAGGCTAGAATTTTCTGCCCAAAGCACTTTTTAAAATTTTGAATTTTGTTTTTTTCCCCTTCCAAAGTCTGTCTTGCAGCAGTGGCTCTGCCTTTAGGTTTAGTTCCCTTGAGTTCACTTGCTGGGCACCAGCTGAAACATGCAATGATGTCCTTTTTGGGCATTTTCATTTTTGGAGAAAATTAGGGAGAAGGAAAAGGTCAGAGCAGCCAGGGTCTTCCCCAGTTTGGAGTTCCCATGCAGATTAGGCATATAAAGAGATCTAGATGCAGCCACCTAGAGCCCTTAAATGCAATGGTAGTCGGGTCCTTACCCTCCATTTTTGTGGTTTGCTGTTGCCAGTCACCTCAGTGTTGAATTCTGTCCATAGCACCACTTAAGAGGAAGAAATTTGGACTTCATATAATGAAATAATGGTGGATTTTAGATTTCAGATATTTACAGGGAAAAAGGCACATCCTGATTACACAGTTTTGCGTAGAAAAAAACCAGATGTTTTTGTTCTGCTATTCAAATTAATTCACAGTGAAAAGTGTCAGTGTGCTGAAAAGGAGAAAAGTCATTGCACCCCAAATGCTTTTAAAGTGGAACTGAAAAGTATGCATTTATAGACAAAAATTATATGTCAAAAATTGATTAATTTTTCATGTACTGTGCTGCAGTTAATCCTTGTGCTTACCATATATGTTACTTAGAATAACTGAAGAATTCCTCCTCTGAATTTTCCTCCTGCAATTAGCCTGTAGCCTATGCTTCAGAATTCCTAGGAGCCTAAAATATTTGATTTATTTTGTACCTATGAGTTTTGTTCTTTGTTCATTTATTTTAGTCACTGTTAATTTTCTTTCTCTTTGACTATATCCTAAAATTTTTGTTCTGATACATCATCAGTTATTATTATCTAAACTGTTCTCCACTGAATTCAGGTTCCCTAAAATTTCAAGTACAGCAATTTCATTCGAGAATGAGTATCATTAAATGAAACTGTTGAATTAAACTATCTCAGAATGTGCAGCAATAATTTTATATAATGTTTGTAATGGCAGTTCCAGTCATTGTGGTAACTCTTGAGAATTTTCTGAGTATTTTCTATTCAGTTTTTAAAATATAATATTTATTATAAATACCTTGCAAATGTTCTAAAATTGTAAAATGCAACAGTGATGGGGTTTTTTTTGCTTTGTATTGTTTTTGTTTTCTTTTAATAAACATTAGAAATACAAGTACTATGTTCGAAGTTAAACAAAAAATATTTCATTGGAGTATACAAAAATAGTTGGATGACAAATCTTTAAAAATTAACCTGCCTATTGCAAGAAAAAATAGAATACCATGTTCCAGAATTTGAAGCTGCTGTATCCATTTGAATTTACTTACATAGTTTTATCTTTCCTGCATGCAATTAGGTTAGTATTTTTGGATATTGTACAGTCTGATGTTTTGATTCCAACTGTAGACAGACAAGTATGCCTTCAGGTGGGTCACTGCCAGCTAAAAATATGGTGCTAGATAAGGGCATGCGGCCTCCACAGTAGTATTGATGACACCCAGAAATATAGCATTCTGTAGCTTGACCATTATTAAGCTAGACCCTAGCTTAGATATATGTGATAATATGATTAGTATGGTGCTGAACAGCTATGCTTTTTCCTCCCCATTCATCCTTCAACTTCCTCCTTCAGTCTGGCCTTTCACACAAGGCCTCACACAGGAAGACAGTGACCAACAATGCAGATAATGACTGAAAGAACTGATAGCAGATGTGGTTCAATAGCTGAGAGTCAGCTGAGAATGTGCTTGAAAAACCAATTTATGATTATCAGTCAGTCATCTTACACCATAAACAGTGAGCAGCCCAAGAACCCCTTGAGCTCTTCTGCACAGTAGAGGTCTGCACAACAGGATCTCCCCTTGAGCAGAGACACCTCTTAAAGACACACTTGGAGATCCTTTATGTCTTGACATCAAACTGTTCATATTCCAGCTTAAAATCGTGGTTTCCTTAATGAATTACAGAGTCACAGGATTATAGGGGTTGGAAGGAACCTCCAGAGATCATCTAGTGCAAACCCCCTGCCAAAGCAGGCTCCTTAGACCAGGTTGCACAGGTTGGTGTCCAGGTGGGTCTTGAATGTCTCCAGAGGAGACTCCACTGACCCTCTGGGCAGTCTGTTTCAGTGCTTCATCCCCTTTACTATGATGTTCCCATGCACATTTTTGTTGAACTTCTATACATCAGTTTGTGGCCATTTCCCTTTTTCCTATCGCCACACACTGAAGAGAAGAGTCCAACCTCATCTCTTTGCCTCCCACACCTTAGATATTTATAGATGTGGATGCTTTCACTATTAGAAAGATACCCCATACTGCCACTCCTCCCATGTTAAAAAGCTTGTCATTTAAAATTTAGTTTATCATTGATGAGTCACAGCTTTGTCTTAAACTGTAGGCTGGTGTGTATGGCATCTCAATGGAAGTCAGCTCAGCTCTTCCCAAAGGAAGACAATGAAGGCTCCCCATGCAGACAGAAGAAAACCTTCTCAAGCCTTGCTAGAACAGAGTGAACACAAAAACTTCTGCATGCTGACAAATAATCTCTCTAATCCAGCTATTGGATCACACTCTGCATGAGATGACTCCTATCTTTAATGGCAAATAAAAGCCTTGTCTTCATTGGTCTGATTGATGATCTTTCATAAACCAGAGGGGTGTTTCATTATTTTGCATACCAAACTTTCAATATAAGACAGCTCTTTCTAGAAACCATACTGTTTCTGAGTTCAAAGTCCACTGGCTGTGGCTGCCTGGAAGAAGGATTTAAAAAAAGTAAGGATCAGATTTCAAGCATTTTACTCCTTACTTTGCACCACATTTGCAAATTTCATTCAGGCAAGTCATAAAATTGTAGGAACACATAATTGCTACAGTGGATTACTTCTAGGCTTTTCCATTTCCATGTACTTAAACTATTACTCCTGAAATAGGTGAGCGGGTATTTGTTGTCTCAATACTGGTGAACCAACATGGCCAATATGTTTGCACTTTGCAAGTGGAGAATGACCTCACTTTGGCAGAAGGTGCACCTGAGAATACTTCAGCACTGACAGTCAAAAGTTTGACCAATGTTACTTCACTGAGCACATACTGTTCAGCAGAAGCTGTCTTGAAGTGTTCTCAGAAAAACATTTTATTCTGAGTCTTGTTTGTGAGACTTCTTGCTTTTAAACTACCGTGCTAGACTGTTAGAGATGTTATAAAAGTAACATTTACTTCTCTGAATTCCTAGGATTTCTTTGTTGCAGTTATAATGGGATAATCTGGTGCTCAAAACATGTGAAAAATCTTTTACAGAAGCAATAGAAAGACAGTTTATGTTCCTTTTTTACTGATTGCTTTTGCTTGATGCTAGGAAATAATTATTTTAAGTGGATTAATTCCAAAGAATAATTTAATTTGATAATGAAACAAATACTACTTTTCCATTTGTTGATGAACCAAGCAAAGTAATTGGATTTATTACTTCTGAATCTATGAGTAATCCTGTTTCCAAATCACATATGTATTTCCTCCTCTGCTTTTATGATCATCAGGAGATGACACTTATTTATTCCTTCCCTTTCTGGCAGAAGTTTGCTTTTTTTTTTTTTTTTTTTTTAATCAGGACAGCAGCAGTCTTATGCTCTGCATCTGAGCTCACAATGGAGCTAATTTATAGTTATTCAGTAAATATCCTTACTGGAAAAAAGTGAGCACCAATCACTCTAAATAGCTAAAAATACTAGTTAAAGCACATCTCACATTAGTGTATAAAATATGCACACACATATACTTCTTACTGAGTGGAATAGACACAACAGTGCTCTGATACAGTTTTGTACTTCATAACAGGAGTCTGAAAGCCAAAAGCCCCTGGAATATATATATCCCAGACTGGTACGTAGAAGATGCCACTGAAGGGTACATGCAGCTGATCTGAGGAACAGCCGTGCCAGGCATTACTGTTTCTTCTCTTCCCTCTGCTTTTAGCTTGATATCACAAATCCACCATGCTGAATCTCAAAAAGATTATGGATGATTGAAGAAACAGTAAAATCACAGAGGATTTTTTAAGCTGAGTTACTAAAATATTCATTTACAGCAGTGCACCTCTTGTCAGTTTACAAACATTAGGTAGACATTTAGGAATCCATACTTTCATACTGCATCTATTGCATAGGGTTTCTGTGCATCTAAAATGATCAGCAAGTGTAGCTGTACTCACTCATATCAAAAGATTTCTTAGGCAGAAATGCAATTATGTTAGCAAAACAATTTCTCTTTTTGGTATAGAGAGAAGTTTGTTCCTTGAATAACTATGTCTGCATATTTTGGTTTAAAATGTGATTTCTTTTCATACTTCCATTCAGCTCAATATTTCTGGTGAAACATTAAAGAGAAAATCAAATCACAATTTGACAGCATTAAAGAAGCTCATTCAAACTTGGATTATTTTATTTTGTAAAGGGCAAACACTGCTTGTGTTCAAAATACATTATATTATTGATGAAATTCATTGATCAGCACATGCCCTTGGTCCCATTGATAAAGATGCAAATCTGGTACATTTCACAGCTTCAGTACCTTCACTGTCTGCATCAGTGCTGTCCTCTTTCCTCATTGCTCAGAAAAGGACTTACGGAGGTGAAGGACCACATCTGCAGAACTTGAACAGTGCAGTCAATTTCTGTCATTTGGAACTGTAACCAAATCGTGTTTGCTGAAAATCACAGAGTTTTGCTAACTGTTGTGGTTTTACTGTGGATCTCAGTGTTTAGGTGTTTTTCCTGTTCTGCCAGAGTCTGCCATGCTCTTTAGTGGTGGTCAGCAGTGAATTATAGAGATTTACTTAGGAGTTGTTAGGGTTTCCAGGCTACCAAACACCAGTGTGGTTTACAGCTGAAAAATTTCAATCCAGCATTTCCATTTGTAGGTGCCATTTAAAGTCAGTGCTGCACTTTCACTTGTTTATTTTTTATTATTATTATTTTTTAAGATGGGAATAGAATATGATTTACAGCTGAAATGATCTTTTGTGGCAGAACATATGGAGGAAAGAGGGCCATGCTATTTGTTAGGAAAAGGATGCTGAGGGCTTTGTGGTGCTGTGGGAAAGCTTGCTTCTGCTGAGTCTACCCAGAGTCTCAAATCCCACATCCTTTGCTCTGATTCCCAACACATTTCCTCTTGTGCCTTCTTCCATTTAGTGACAGAAAAATCCAGATCTTTTGGACTAATCTGATATCATCGTTCCTCTTCAGTCTCTTACGTCTCTCCCCATTGCTCCCAGAAAGAGCAAGGAATATTTCTGGCCATTGCAGGGCATCGTAGGGCTTTCTCACATCACTTCCAACACATTCCTCACCTCCATTCACCCAGGAAGAATCTGCTGCATTTGGTTTCTGTCTCAGCTCTCAGCTATGTGCCAGGTCAGTGCCAGTGCACTGTTGTGTGTGGCAGAGTTTTGTTATACAGGCAGGAGGGTCAAGTTTCACATCTTCAAAAGGAGTCTGTGTAAAGACTAACAGCATATTTTTAAATGCCAGTAATGCATAAACTATGTCAACTACACAGCAGGAATATCTTTATCCAGCTGTGTTTATATATTATTTTCATTAATTACGAGTGTTCCTAACACTTTATACAAATAATGACACTTTTTTTTTCCTATGTGATTGTCTTTATATCAAGCAATTGTTCTTTAAAAAAATTAAATTAAATAAAATTCCTCCTAGCGTTAACTTATCAGCTGATGTATCACTTTTTATTTTTTATTTTATTTTTAATAAAATGGTCAAATGTATTCCTGGCATCAAAACACAGAAAAGAACATAATTGCATCATGGGCGAACTTAGTTTTGAGAGTTCAGCTGTGCTCTGAAAACTTTTTGATGTACACATTGTATAGTATGTATGTAAGTATATATATCTGTTTTTCTTCTGTTTCGGTTTCCTAATACCGGAACTGTCGGGGACTGAATGGGTAACAGTGACTGCAGCAGAACCCTAATGAACCTAATGGCATTTTAGTCTTTATCAAAGATTATGCGTTGTGTATAACCAACAGTATACATTTATTTTCAGAGATACACGTTTTGAGAGATCAGAAGTACTCGTGCATATATTGACTACAGGGAAGCTACTTGAATTCAAACAAATGCATTTCACCCAATTCATTTCAGGGCTGATTCATTTTATCTGTGTGTCTCCTGTGCCAACTGGGAACATTAGGCCTCTTTAAAAAATGATGGGGGATAATAAATGCTCCAGGCATTTGTTTTGCTGAAATGAAGTAATGGCAGAGAAGCATATGGTGAAATATATTTTTAATTACTTTTCAACAATGTTAAATGTTTTTTCCTTATTTTCATATTTAATGTTCTTGATCCAGCTTGCTAAATAGACAGCTCTTATGGAACACACCACTTTGTGCAATAACACATGACTAATTTTATGGGCAATATTATATATCACTGTATATCAGCAACATATGAGCAGTA
>VXAB01004659.1:569133-587619 GCA_013399175.1 Odontophorus gujanensis | reverse complement strand
TGTGCCAGAGGTGGTTCAGGCTGCATTTTAAGAAAAAGTTCTGTATTGTGAGAGTGGCCAAACACTGGAACAGGCTTCCTAGAAAGGTGACTGATGTCCCACGCCTGTCAATGTCCAAGAAGCATTGAGATAATGCCCTTAATATTATGCTTTAATTGAGCAGTCATGAAGTTGGACTTGATCTTTGTAAGGTTCCTTCCAAATAAATTGCTCTAATTTCTAAATACGTAGCCTTCAGTGTTTTGTGAGAGCCATCAATTGGCAAGGTCTGTGAATTTTAATAATTAAGTCTCTTTCTTTCCTNCACACACACACACGTGTATATTAATGCCTCTTCTTTCAAAGTTATCCCTTACTTTTTGTTTAGGTGGTTCCTTAATTGCCCGTTAACAACACATTTACCATTGCAGAGTTGGAAAAATCTTCTTTCACACCATGATAGCCCTCAAGGTCTTGAGAAGCCTTGCAAGCAGATATGGGAATAGTCAGTGCAAGCCTGTTTTCTGTCTTGTTGATCAGGTCTTAGTAGGCTCTAATCATTCCAATGTATATTTTCAAGAATATATCTTCTCAAAAGCACATTTTTAATAGTATATTGCTTTTATATATGATGCTAGTTACCCAGTGATCAAAGCAGATTCTTATTCTTTCAAGTTCCTGGTATGTAGTTGCTTTAAGTGATGCTTTCCCATAGAAAGAAAAACAAATTTTTCTCAGCTTTCTTTTAATGATATAGAACTACTGCATGAGAGATCAGCTCTGTGCAACTCTTAATATCTCAGTTTTAGCACTGTTGTTTCATGAACATCATGAAATTATGTGTGTGAGGTGCTTCAAAAAAACATTTTCTGATCATTTATAGTAGTTTCTGAAAATCTTCTTTCCTGATTATACTGGTGGAGCTTATTACATACACATAATAGCAAGATACTTTGGTTGTATGTTCATTGCTCCGCGGATGTTAGTAAGATGGATGTGCAAGCTTCTGATTGCCTCACATCTCCAAGCAATGGTCCAATCTGAATCTCTACATCATGTTTCATAGCTGTTTATTCATTCACACTGCTGAATATCATGGAATTTCAGAATAGGGAAGTTAGTTCCTTCCTCTTTGCTGATTTTTTTAGATGACCTGTGTCTCTTCTACACTTCTGTCCTCAACTTCTGGCACAGAAGAAACTATGTGATTTATTTTTTTTAACTGAGGTTTTATTATTTTATTGTCTTTTATCTTCTTAATTGACTGTACTTGCTGAGAGAAAACTGCAGGCAAGTTAGCAAGTGTATCAAACATGGTGCAGCATCAGTCAGAAATCACCGTTTTCTTCCATCTTGCTTAGTTCCATTGATCATAAATTGCTGTATTTCTTACTAAACTGTTTTTACATCCAAATATTTTCAGATTTGACATTAATCTCTAAAGTGTTTGAGTTCTGTTAGCAAATCTCACTGACTCCTCTGCTTTTAAACCACAGTACATTTGACCCTAGGACATCCTACCATCCCTATCAATTTGTCTCAAGAAATTTAGAGAGAAGTGATATACCTTTTTTCCTCATCAAGTAACAAATGCCAGTATCAGCCTTTGCATTAAATATAGGGATGGTTTTGTTTTGCCTTTTGAGGTAAGACCTTATTGATGACTGACATTTTTAATTGGCTTCTTTATAATGCATTAAATTTCCTGCTTTACCCAAATAAGTCAGCACTGTGCCCTAGCAGACAAGAGAAGGCTCACAGGTGACATTACCATCTACAACTCCCTGAGGAGAGGAAGCAGAGACAGGTCCTTGGTCTCGTCTCCCTGGTATCCAATGACAGGACACACAAGAATGACACAAAGCTGTGCCAGAGGTGGTTCAGGCTGCATTTTAAGAAAAAGTTCTGTATTGTGAGAGTGGCCAAACACTGGAACAGGCTTCCTAGAAAGGTGACTGATGTCCCACGCCTGTCAATGTCCAAGAAGCATTGAGATAATGCCCTTAATATTATGCTTTAATTGAGCAGTCATGAAGTTGGACTTGATCTTTGTAAGGTTCCTTCCAAATAAATTGCTCTAATTTCTAAATACGTAGCCTTCAGTGTTTTGTGAGAGCCATCAATTGGCAAGGTCTGTGAATTTTAATAATTAAGTCTCTTTCTTTCCTGTCCTCCTGAATTTTTTTTTTGTGTGTGTGAACATTAGTAGGTAATCTACAGAGTAGATAAAGTATTGGCGTGATCAGTTTGTCCATTTCTATATACAAGGTCCCTCAAAACTACCATAGTGATATTTTTGTATGAGTAAAAGTACATGTCTGTTTAGAAAACAAATAAACAAACTGCTGTATTTAGGATAATTTTTATTTATGGCACTGAAGAACTTTTTGCTTCAGGATTTTTCATAAGTTTCTTAGATGTACTATCTGTAATTGTTGCAGTGGCATGATTGTTTGCTTCATGATATAACCCTCAGTGGTGATCTTTTTTTCTTCCTGTTACATAATTCTCTGGAGACCTTTGGAATCCAGCACATTCACTTGTGCCCCAGAAACTATTTGGCACTCAGTTTCCAATTTCCATGCTGTTGCCTGAGCTCTTCAACCTGTCATTCCAAATTTTATGATCCATCTATTTTTGCTCTTTCGTATCCCACTGATGTAATATATCAGCAGAATCTCATATTCTCATTGTCTGCTTGCATTCTTCTTTAAGATGCCATTTGAAAACAGTTGGAATAGATGATATATGTGGAACTGTTGATAGCATGCAGAGCATTGATTTTTTTTCTTCCAACTATATTGTCATTTATGTGCTTAAATTCCTAATTATTTTAATATATTTTTCTTTTTTTTTTTTAATAAATGGTGAATCTATTCCGCTTATGCTTACCTTTAGTTGTGAGCTATTTCACATATTTCAAACAATCTTAACACATGTGCTCTACTTTCGCTGAAAATTCTTAGTTGAGCCTTTGTGGTTCATCCTTTTCACCAGCCTGTCTCTGTTGTGGCTGCTCTTGTTTCCAATAGTGAAAAAATGCCATTCAATCTCAAGGAAGATGTTGATGGCACTGTGCCTGGAGAAGTCCAAATGCAGTTAACTGTAGCTAGTTGTGGTCATTTCTGGTACAGAACCACTCAGTGAATGCAATTCAGTAGAGAGCTGAAGCTGAAAGCTTTGGTTTGGCAAGAGATTGTTAACATTTCTTCTCTATACTTTTGTTGTATTTCAGGTTTAGCAATGAAAGCGATACTGAAAACCTCTGAGGAATGACAGGAAATGTTTGGGGTGTTTTTGTTCAGAATTCCTATAACATGTTTATCTGTGACCTCCAATTTATAAAATCTGTGGCTACACGGATTTTTTTGTAAATTTAAACAGATGTATTTTATAAAATCACAAGAAAAGCATTTTGAAAATGAACTAATGATTCTGGGAGCCACTGTCTTTGCTCCCAACTTGGAACTCTTGAAGTCTTGAAAAAAATACTTCAAGTCTAAGGAGTTGTTGAATTGAAAAATTTTTATGCAATGCGTTACAATTGTTCTCTGAACTTGTGCTGTTGTTTTTTCTGTTAGGGTCTCTGGAATTTAAACATTTAGTCATTCCTTGGAAAGGTATGATTTTATCTATTTGAGACAATTTATAAATTCTTTTCTCTGCTTCTTAGTAAGCAATTCCTAAATGTAACAACATTGAAAACTGAAAAGAAATATAACTTAAAAGAAGCCTTGGAGGAGTAGTGGCAATTTCTTCCTCAGATACCTTCTATTGCCTCAGCAATGTCTTCAGCTAAGAGTCAGGGTCTGAACTGGTACTTTAACAGGAGAATAGAAATTTACAGAAACCTTTGTAGGTCCTCTCAATTGGAGGAATGATTACTGCCCACAGGAGACAAATCGGTGTGCGAAGAAGGATCCTTTCTGTCCCATATGTACTAAAACAAGCTTTATCATAATTGTAATTGAAAACATCGCTTCCTTCAGCGCTCTTACCAGAATCCAAGTTTTCAATTTCCTTGAAACCATTATCTGCAGAGGTGGGATTCACTCCCCAACATATCAGCAGGGAGTTCTGAGAGCAAAAAGTAAGGATGAAATGGAGTCCAGAGCCCTGCTACAGCTAGGACTGAGGTTGTTCTATTTTTTCAAGTTATGTGGGTAAGAGATT
Source organism: Odontophorus gujanensis (assembly GCA_013399175.1). Lineage (NCBI taxonomy): Eukaryota > Metazoa > Chordata > Aves > Galliformes > Odontophoridae > Odontophorus > Odontophorus gujanensis. Next base: position 583,467 of record VXAB01004659.1, on the reverse strand, counting down.
TTGAAAGCTGATACTTTCATTTCTTGCTGACATAAGATAATAATCTGTTTCTGTATATTAATTACTCTGTTGGAATAAATTCCTCCATCATCACAAACTTGTTATGAATCACAGAATCATAGAATCACCAAGGTTGGAAAAGACCTACAAGATCATCCAGTCCAACCGTCCACCTATCACCAATAATTCTCACTAAACCTTGTTCCTCAACAGTGTCTAAATGTTCCTTGAATACTTCCAGGGTCAGTGACTCCACCTCGCTGGGCAGCCCATTCCAGTGCCTGACCACTCTTCCAGAGAAGACGTATTTCCTAATGCCCATTCTCTCCAGTCCTACCAATAGTTACATGAGAAAAGAGGTCAACTCCCAGCTCACCACAGCCTCACTTCAGGTAGTTACAGGGAGCGATAAGCTCTCCCCTGAGCCTCCTCCAGACTGAACAAACCCAGCTCCCTCAGCCGTTTTTCATAAGGCCTGTGCTCCAGACCCCTCACCAGCTTCGTTGCCCTTCTCTGGACATGCTCCAGGGCTTCCATGTCTTTCTTGCAGTGAGGGGACAAAAACTGAACACAGTATTCGAGGTGTGGCCTCACCAGTGCTGAGTATAGAGGGACAAATACTTCCCTGCTCCTGCTGGCAACACTATTTCTGATACAAGCCAGGATGCCATTGGCCTTTTTGGCCACATGGGCACACTGCTGGCTCTTGTTCAGCTGAGCATCGACCAATATAAAACTTGATGTCCCTGCAGGTTAATCCAAAAACAGCAAAATATTTCAACATTTTTGACTTAGCCTTAGAAGCAAAGTTCAATCAGCCAAACCTGAGCATGTGTACTTCTGTATTTTGAAAAATAAATCATTTTTAACAGCTAAAAGTTAACAGCTGCCTTTCAAGCAGCATTCAAACAGACCATGTTTATTAGATGATCTCCAGCTTGCAGTTCCAACTCCAGTCCTCTCTTAAATGTGAATCAAACCCTCAAGGATATTACCAGCACGTAATGATCTCTTAGAAGAGAATGCTTCTTTTTTGTTTGTTTTCTTTACAGTAATGCTTGCAAACTCTGGCTACAAGTTTTCAAAACAGATAGGTGATATGGAATACTTCATTTGAGAGACTTCAGGAAGGTGTGATTTTAAGAGAGGAGCATCAGTACTTCCAACAGTCAAAGAATTTCATCTAAGATTAAAAAAAAACATGTGATAAGGCTGAACATAGATCTGTTTGGTTCACACGGTTCTCTTAAAGAAAAGTAGCAGATGGATTAGCCCAGATACTGGTGTGAAGGAATTAAAAAGTATCAGCTATATCTGCCTTACAAAGTCTGAATAGCAGGTTGGTTTTGTTTGTCAAATTCGAATGCTAACCTGAGAATTCTTCTCAAGTTCTGATAAGAAATATTAACAAACTCTTTGCACATGAAGCTTTTAGTGTTGTCTTTTGGATCAATTAGACAGCGGCTATACTCGCTAGGCCATTCCTCCACGCTGCCCTCCAACCCCATGCTGAGTCCTTGACATTTGCTTTCTGTTCAAATGGCTTTTATCAACAGTGGTTCAATATTGCTCATCAAGCATATTCATAATCTATCTACAGGTCTCAAAAATATTTCATGAAATTAAATTATGATAATTAATTTATAATTATCTGGCTTCTAGGAACTTAAGTTTCTGACTTCTCTCCACGAGTGTGAGAGCTGCAAACAAAGATTCTTCTTGCCAAGCTTCTGATGTCTGAAAGCACCTTAGCTAATCTGAGTACAAAGAGACTCGTGACTTTCTTTAACCAAATGAATCCCACCTTTTGTCCCTGGTGGTAATGAGGTGATCTCCCTGCCCTTGCTTATAAACAGTTAGTCAAATTGCCTTCTGTATGTGTTATATCTGCCTCCTATGTCTTAATAAGTACTTTCCATGCCAGCCTTAGTTGCCAGATTTCTGGCTCACTGGGTAAGGAAGTTGGAAGCTTTGCAAGTTCTGCACTGAAACAAATTTCTCACAGATCCTATTGGCAGGGTGGAGAGCCTAGTGATGAGACAAGGCCTAGGACTCAGCTCCTGGTGTAAGAACAGAAAGTCTGAGAATGGTGAGAGCCCAACAGAAACTTGAGTCTTATAACCTCCAATGTCCTGCTGCAGTATCAGGCACCATAGCCCCGTTGTCAGCATTGTAAGAGCTTTGGTGTTAGCCAAAAGATGGCATATCATTCCTTTCATTACTGGAAAATGTACAGAGTTCAATGTGTGTTAAAAAGACCAACCCTCATGTTCCTTGCATACTTTCTGTCTGTCAGAAAATCTGTGAAAAAAAGGAAAACAGTACAAATATGACGTGGTTATAAATAAGGAAGCAGAGTTTCCATTGAAATCCTGCACATGGAAAACAAAAGATCCGTCATTATCAGTGGTCCTTTTCCTTCTAGGTACCATGAATATTCAGAATGTTCAATGCTATTCCCATTAACACAAAATCAACTTAAATTTCTGACCTTGCAAGCCCCATTTTCTCTAACACTGACAAAGTTGCTAAATGGAGTCCATCTAGACTATAATATAAATCAGACCTACAAAACTGAACTACTTTGATGGGCATCTGATTTCATGCAGTCATTCGATGTGAGCTAGAAGATAGTCTGAAAAAGCGCCTCCATTAAAAACATGACTAATTAAACCCAGTATAAAATCAAGAGAACAAAAAAATACCAGCTTGTCAATACGTCTGCCTCAAAAAGTAAGGTATTGTTTTCAAGGAAATTCAAGAATGATGTTTTCTTCTTTAAGATCTACAGACTTAGACTATAAAACAGCTTTGTAGTTGCCATGGTTTTAGAATAACAAATTTGGAAGCACTGGCTAGTAACCTTCACTGTTTTACTGATAAGATGTGTTTTTATCAGTTTTTGTGGCATTTATTCATGAAACTTCAAACTGAATTTTCTGTTCTTCGGAAAAAAACACAAAGTTATTGTGCCATGTGGTAACAAACAGAAATTTCACTGGTGTGGACTTCAGTCATTTTATCTTACCACCCACAAGAAGAAAACTTCATAATCAAGCTGGTCATAAAATTCAAGAAAAAACAATGTAACAGTGGAACTAAAAATTGATGTGTGGAGAAGATGAAATTTAGAATAGTATTCCAGAGGAATTTGTATGTAATTTATTCCTTTTAAACTTTTTTTTTTTTTCAAAGAATAGGAAATTCATTTTATTTCATTTCTAGTTATCAACTAGGCAATCTATCTGCTTCAACTTCTGAAAGGAAAATCAGTTGGGCAAAGATAGACTTAAATGAGAGAAATCAGAGAGTATTGTCTGTTGGACACTGCTATCACCTAAGCAGCCACCTGAGAATTCAGTAATGTTACCAGGTCTTCAGCAGGATTTTGGAATTTACTCAGCATTCGCTTAATTCTGGTTATGCCAAAGTCAGTGCTAAAATTCACCTTCCATCACTGGAAACAAAGTTAGATAAAACAGTATGTTTCTGAAAAGTGCTCTGCTTATTTACTCACACCAAAGAAACAGGTTGCTGAAAAGATGAGGAATTGCTGAATAATGAAACAATAAGTGATCCTTTTTTCTCTTTCCTTTTCTCTTTTCTTTCTTTCATTTTCTTTCCTTTTCCCTGAGAAAACTAACAGCTAAAATCAGTTTCCTCTTCAAGTCAAATCTGGAATCTTTTTCCTGCCGATAGTCTGCACAGTTATGACTTTGTATCAGTGAATGTTCAAAGACTGGAATTAGAGATACGCTGAGCTATGTGCTCTGTGTACAGTTCCATTGAAGTCAACAGTGTATTCAAGGTTAAGTTCCAGCAGAGGCCCTGGTTAGCACAGGTTTCTCAGAAACCATTCATTTAATTGCAAGTGGGATGCTGTTCTTCGTGCCAGAAGTTTTAATTTACACAAATGCAATGAGATATATAACTTGGATATTTCTACATGGACTTAGTTACTCTCTACAGCACTCTGAGGATGTTATTCCACACTGAATTACACTTTTTTATTTAATTTTTTTTTTTTATTTTTTGCCAAGTTAGCAAAAGAACAGGAAATGTCCAAGTCACACATCAAGGAACTAATTAATTACCTCCTGCACATGAAGCCAAGCAACCTATCAGTAACTGCAGCATAAGTGCAGATGGATCAGCAGTAGTGGATGAAAAGCTCTGGCAAAATTGGAGAAAACACAACTATGGACAGTAATAATCAAGTCTGTCTCAGCTTACACTGAGGTTTTTCTAAAACTGATGTTTGAGCCTAATCCTTTCACAAAAGAGAGCTCTAACAGAGAAAGATACTACCTGCACTGAACTAGGCAGCTATCAGCGTTTGATAAGAGCTAGTTCAGACTTGCTACAAGCCATTTCAGACGCCAGACTTTTTGTCACCAGAGACAAGAGAAGTATGCCACCTATTGGCAACAAAACGTTTGATCAGAGAAGTCGTGGACCTCAACATTGAGAAGAAAGTTACGTTCAAGCACCGAAGCAAAGCATCCTGCACCCCGGCAGTGATGTGGAGGGGCAATCTAGCGGGAACAGGTCTGCAGTGAGACGTGAAGCACCCCCGATAGTCCGTGACTAAAGAAAACGTGTGCTCCCTACATCTCTGACCTTACCACAGTCTTTGAAGTTGCAGAGGAGTGCATGATTTTCCTTGATTAGCAGCAGATTGCACTTCATAGACCATGAGAGTTAATTCTGGTGCAAATAACTGTGCCACTCTGTTCAGGCTGCCTGTTTTCACCTAATTCTCTTGTTAATGATCTAATTAGGTAACACCTTGGGAATGAGCCTTATAGAAAGATGCTAGTGCTAGGGAAAGTGATGTGAGCTGTGGATGGTGCACGGCTCAGTTGCTGAGGATGACTGGGGTACCAGAGAGGTCCTTGGCTCTCCCCACAGCTGCCAGCAGAATTCCTGCTTTTCTGGTTAAGGTTCAAAGCAAACAGCAAACTAAACCCTGCAGAGACTATTGAGGAGGGCGCAGGCAACATTTTACTAAATCACACCTGCTTTGAGGCCATCTGGCTCTTTATCACAAATAGGTCATTTTGAGGAAATTCAGCCTCCTGTTCTCCAAGAGCAGTGCCTAGGGAAATGCAGAGGTATCCATTGGCAGTCTGAAGTCTTCCTGCTGTAAGCAGGTTTTACTTTCCCATTTACGTTACTGTAAGGTATGCTAACATGAGCCCACAACTAGAAGCCTTCATACAAAAGTGCCCTTCACTTTATCGTAACGCTAGTTTTGCTTTTTTTTATTTTTTTTTATTTTTATTTTTTTTATTTTTTTTTTGTGAAGAATGCTGATATTTTTTTATCTAATTCCCGGGATCTTCTTGTGCCAGGATTGGAGGTTTCAGGCAGCTGGGGTCTTCTTACATCTTACACTCATCCCTCCATGGAAAAGGTTGGGAGTCAATTCATTCTTTTGTAAGTACAGTTCAGAGAAGGAAATACATCAAATATTCGACTAATTAGCTTAAACTGTGTTGTTTTTAAAACATCATAGTTCCTCTCCTGCTGGCTTTCGGGGTGCTAGGGCAATGCTGTCTGGAAACCAGCTCATCATATAACACACCACAAGCTTCTCCAGCAAAGCCAAGGTGTACAAGATCAAACTGTAATTGCTGTTACTGCTATGATTGAAAACTATCCTAAAAAGGAATTTGTTAAGGAATTCTCTTTTTCCACCCCCAAAACTAATTCTGACATAGAGATGCAGTGCAGAGCTTGGACACTGAGAAGACTGCAGCTGGCAAGTCATCAGAGCAACTGAGCTGCATGAATACCTCTCAAAAAAAGAGTTTGACAAGTGCTTGTCAGCATAAAGCTAAGCAAATAACATCCTTGGTTTGTTCAGCAAATAATGAGTTATTTGAATTGATGATTTAGCTCTCCTCAGTGATGTGTTTATTTATAATTTCTGAGATTGTGCATATTTCACTGAGGTGATTTAAAACCATATTAACCATCTGAGAGGGACACTTAGGAAGGTTGATGGAACCCCTTCCAATACTAAATCTTCCGAGAAGCAGCTGCAATTTAAGGAAACTTAAATTAATTCCTTCTGTGAATTGACATGAAAAGTTCTGAAGTTCCTGAAAGCATTCCTAATTTTTATTTATTTTCCCTCTTTGGATACAGCTATTTTGAGATATTTAAGTTCAGTACTTATCCAAATTTTCTTGCCTCTCCTCACATTTGCAAATGAAAACCTTTAATATTCTTAACAGTCCAAGGCTTTTCATTTTTTCCAACCCAAACACATAATGTAAATTTCTAGAAACCCATATATGTGCAGCTCTGAGAAAGATCGTTCTTGAGGTGAAGCACAAAAATTTGAGGTACCGCTGTCGGATGATGAAATAAGAGATTTCAGTGCAAGACTGTGCTAGTAAGGCAAACTTTTTGGAAAAAAATAAAAAAAAGGAAACCACAGAAGCTGGTGTTTTAGGATGATTACTCTGTATGCTGACTTTTATGCTCAGAGCTGCAAGTGCATCTATTCTTATCCAAATTTGAGATGACCTTATCTTTACTATGCTTCCGAAGATTAAATCATAATGGTCATAGGTTCAGATACTAATCTGGGGTACAAAATCTGCAGCATAAGCTGCTGTGTCTTATTTTTTTTAAAGCCAAGGATTCAGCTATGAAGTTACGGTCTACCTCTGCATTTGATTTCTCAAAGGGTCTTTCTTCCAGCCATGAGGTGAAATTTTCTTTTGGAGAAGTTGCAATTTTGGGCTCAGGTTTCTTTCTTGTGCTCAGAGATCTCTGAATGTAAAGATGTCAAAACAACTTGAAAAAAATACCCCACACATCTAATATCTGACCTGACAGTATTGCTATTGCAAGTTGTATAACAGAGATCAGCTCTTGCTGGTTTAACAGTAGTAAACTCGACTTGTTGATTAATAAGAATGTGCAATTTATTTGGTGTTCTTGTTGGAAAGTATTTGTGTAACACTTTTCAAAATACTTTTATCTGAAACTTTTTTTAACCAATTTTACACAAATCTTTTCAAATTAAAGAAGGGCACTTTAAATAAAGAATGTGAAAAGCTCTTTAAGACAGTACGTAACACAGACAAGGTACAACTTCTCAAAAACTATGAATAGATTTTTCCAGCTAGTAACATCACGTGCCAACAAAGTGATGCACAAGGTTTGGGATACGTAGAACGTCTATAGAGGTGATTTGCCAAATGCAAATAGGCTGAAGAAGATGTTTTAAATCTTACTGAACTTAAATGAAATTCAGGGGTTTTGCTGAACACGGGGAGTCTGTAGCAATGTATGAAGTTAAGTTTATGAATTTGTGTTCAAACATAATTCTTGAATACGTTACATACTAAAAAATAGTATCTTGTGCATAGTTGAAAATTCCACATCTGAAAAAACATACCAGATATTTAAGGCTGAGTTTATGTATTCAAATTAATGACTGAGAATTAACAGTCCAGATTTACCTTTCAGCACACAAGTCCACTCATGACAGCTAAAGGTGAATGTGTATCATAATTTGCTGCTGCACCTAGTGAGTATTTTCAAGTCCTTCCTTTCTAGTAATACTTCCTCAGTCGGTACTATAACAGAATTAATGTACCTGAGTAAGAAAACAATAGAATCTCAGGTGACAGAATGAAAATGTACCTCATTAGCATTTTTCCTCCCATGTACGTGAAGTCTTCATTGAAATGAATGCTAATTCAGGAACACAAAGCCATTCAAGGCAGCACTTACTCTTGTAACTAGTTTGCATTAAAGGCAATGGCACTGTAAATGTGTTTCATACACAGACACACGCACACAAAATATCAGTGTTTAACATGTTGGAAATAAACGAAACAAGCAAACAAACTGCTTTATATTTCCTGATGAATAGAGAAAAAAAATATGGTATATATGCTTAAGAATGAAATGCTCTAATAAATTTTCTTTTCTCAGCTGGTGAAAGAATAAGAATTAGTCAATAGTGGCCCTCGAGTCCAAAAACTAGTTTTAGGTAAAGATGGATAGCTCCACCTACTGTGGCAAACTAAAATGACAGGAAGCTTGATCTTCACTCTTTTTTTAAAAGCTGTACCTTTTTAAAACCTGTATCCAAATCTCTCCCTACAATAGGAGATCAGAAATCGGCAATATATTTTTGAAAGGAATTGAACTGATATAAATTCAAAATGGCAGATAACAGGAGGCAGTGGTGCAAAATAAACAAGGTTTATTTATTATTTTGTTTTGGAAAAAGAGAAAAGAGGCTCCACAGTATCCCAGGTAGTTGGACTATTTGGGACTTTTAGACTATTTTCCTGGTTGTCATTAGAAAAAAAAAAATAGTTTTTATTCCGTTTAAAATAACTTTTTGAGGTAGCAAAGAGATTTCTCATTCTGCCTTCACTGAAACCAAGATCTTATTGAAGTTTTCATGGAAAATCAGGCATAGAGATTGTTACCTCCTTTCCTGTCCAGAGATAAGCTAGCCTGGTAGTACAAGTATTTTATATGAAGATAGAAAAGTAACAGCTTGAACCTTGTTGTTCTGCATTCCATCCGAAGGCTGTTTCCATTAAGATTTCCTGAGCTGCACAAAGAGAAGCCATTTCAAGGACTGATTTCAGGACTAATCAATTGTTTACTTAAAAAGTGGTTACTGTAGAAATTATCATTAAGGACTGGCAGGACTCAAAGTAAAACACAAATTTTAAGAAGAAATATTTAACCTCCTCGCTGATTCCTCTGTAGTCCGTATGCTGCACTACCTAAAATGGTTATAATAATAAAAGCAAAATAAAACACGTTACTTGTTCACTACAACTGGTTTTGGATTGAAAGCTCTCACTCATACCTTGGGGTTACAGATCCATAATACAAAACTGCAGTGTACACAGGGTGAATACAGCTGTGCCACTGAATGGCAATGATCTGTTTGTGCACTCCTAGTAAATATTCTGTCTGTTCAGTCACTGCTTGTGGAAAAAAAAAACAGCGTACCGTTATTTGGGAGTTTTTGATTATTACAAATAAGTTTCTAAATCCATTTGAACATTTATCTATACACAGCTCTCTCTTTCCCCAACAACTAAAGCACACACTAGCATAAGATGAATTCCTGATAGATGTCAATCATGAGAAAAAACAAGGACTAATTCAGGAAAAGAAACAAAGGAAAGAAGCTATAAATGAGTTATGATACAGAAAAATATGTTTCAGTGGCTAAGAGGAACATGGATAGTAGGGTTATGTTTGTACTGTGGATAGATCTTATGTTCTGTAGCTTCAGTCCAGAACCTTTCTCAGTTTAAATACTTGGGGAAATTTATACCGCTCTGTATCATATGTTTAATACAGAAAAGCACATTAGAGGTTGATCTTCCTAAACATTCCCCCTCAAAAAAGCCTTTCTCCATGCTGACCATACAGAGTTTAGGCTTCTAGGTTAAGCACTAGTAACTAACCTGTTAGTTTTATCTTTTACAGTACTTAAAGGGAGGAGATCCAGAAGCTCATCAAATAAAATTTGCCTCAATTTACTTTGGGATTTTTTCATTTTATGCTCAGAAATCTGAGTATATTCACATTTGAAAACAAGTGAAGCAAATTAGAAACCAGAAACCTACCTTCAAAAATTCTTTATCCTTATAAAAAAAATTAGGTTTCAGAAACTACTAACAAATGTTGGGTTCTAAATAGGTTAAGCCATTTCTTAACTAAGATAAAGACTCAAAAATTACTAAATATACTACATAATGATGTTCTTCTTGCTTAATGTTTCAGATCAATTACTACCTAATCAACCCTTTAGAATTTCAAGTTTAACATTCTATTATAGGCTAGTAGTACTGGGAAAGTACATAGTAGGGTATGAATTGGTGATGAGTCTGTAAAACTCAGTGTGAAAAACAGTGAAGTTCAAGTGTTACATAAAAGATTGATTCACTGGAGCTTTTACTTTCTGGGCTTGTTTTTAATTTCTCACTTAAAAACAAGTGAGACAAAACTAGCACAATGTTGTATTAAGTGTTAATGGCAATAATCAGAATGTGTAGTATTAGGATCTGAGATGGAAGATGAGTAGCTGTCAAGACACTGAAGCAGGATATATTTATATTTGTATGCATAAAATGGACACTGATGTGGATAAGCATGGCAAACAGCAAAATCATCTGGCTTACCACAGCAAGTGTAGGTAGAAGTCACCCTTGAATGGGCCTTCATACTGGGTGCATTAAATGTTAGTATTGATGTAAGTGCTTTACCTTTTGCATATAGAGAAGTGCAGTCCCTTGGTGAACAGTGCTGCTGTGACTCTAAGCAGTTCTTCCAGGCTAACGCTGAAAGTATTCAATTCAGAGTCTGTCCAGACTTTCTTTACTCACAAAGTCACTCCAACTGAGATGCTCATGGGATGCTTTCTGTAATGGAGAAACACTGACACTGAAAAAATGTGACTTACAGTAATTGCCATGGCTGCATAAGAATAGTTTTTAATCTCTTTTTTCCATGAATAAGATGCTCCTATTATACATGAGTTTTAAACAATCTGAAAATACGTATTGCAGAAAAAGTAATTATCTCAATGTGGAGACATCTGTCATCTCCTTCCTTCTTTCTCCCTCTGACTTGAACAGCAGTAATTGCATCATTGCTGAACAACATCTATTTTGTAGTTTAAAGTGATTAAGTATGGTCTAATCTTTTTTTTTTTTTTTTTTTTTTACTTTTTAAAGACAACACTATGCACCAAGGAGGTGCAGCACCCAGTTTTTTTGGTACATACTTTGAAGGAATACAGCAATTTGGAGTTTGCAATTTCCAGAATGACATGAATAAAAATTGTGCAACACACGCAGAATTGGCAACGATTGCATCCCATTAAAGCTGTGAGCATTAAAGACATCCAGCGACATAAATTCAGCAATTCTTCACCAGTGAGAATGGCAAGATTTGAGTTTTTTAATACCTCATTTGGATAATCATCTCATCTGGAGATGTGTAACTTGCGTGCTCCTCCCATGCTCCTCCTACTCTCACAAATATTAAAACTAGAGGTAGTCATTTTCGAGGCGAAGTGATAAAAATGAGTAGGGTTGGTGTTAGGCTGACTGCAGTCAGCTTCTTTCAAAGGTTGTTGTTCTTTAGCACTTACAGAAATTCGACCAAAGCAGTTGGATTCACAAAAATAGAAAAGCTGCTGTTGAAACTGGCTGGAGAGAGACAGTAGGGAAATGTAGCTTTGTGGCAGCTGCAGTAGGTCCGAGTGGGGGTTAAAAGTTTGGAAAGTCTTAACTAAACTGAGAAAAAGTATATTTAACCTCTGCCAGAAAGAAAAGCATTTCAGCAACTCAGAAGTGTCAGTTGAGTGCATTAGCAAAAAAGTTATCAAAGTTGAAGACAATATTGATTTTTTAATTGGTGTGCATTAAGAATGAGATGGTTTCTTTCACCCTTTTTTCCCTCCAACACTCATCTGATAATTTCAGACATTCTGATCACCATTCAAACTTTCCTGGGGTGAAAAAATACCTAAGAAGTAAGAGATGAGTGTGTACAGAGTGTGTTTAGGAGTGCTGGAATGCACGGCACAGAGCACAGGTGGGTTGAATTATGAGACATATGTATGAACCAGGAAGGAAAGGGTGCATACTTAAAATCAAGGCAGAAGGGGAGGTAAAGGCAAAAAACAGATTTACACACTGAAGCTGTACTTACTATGTACTTGTGTGTCATCAGGGTTACCAAGACTCAAAGCAGTACTAACTTTGTGCAGTTCTTGTATCAGTTATCACTGCAAAGCAATATCCCTGCTTTCTGAGTTTAATGGTAATACTTCCAGTAGTTATAAGCAAAACTGAAAGCAGATCCATGCTGATGCTTGCACAACACGGTAGGTTTAAATATGAGTTGTCCCACTTTAAAGAACCTGCCCTGCACAGTCCTTGAAAGCATTCACTGAATGCAAACCTCAGGTTTTCCTGCTATTCACATTTGGTATAGAGGCCAATAACTGAAAGAGATCTGAGTAAATCCTGAAGTAGAAGTCACAGATGAAAGAGATAACAAAAGGTTATTATTTTTCTAAGGATTTTCTGCAGCCTTATGCTAGCAACAAAGACAAATGTCTGAAGTCTCACAGTCTCACAAAGAGAATTGTGTTCGTTGGGCATTAATTTTCTGATTAGATCTCGTTAGATCTGTTGTGATGTAAGCCATTGCCTCAAAGCCCTATGAATGGGAAACACACCATTAGGTTATGCACACAGGTGGAAACTGGGATACAAGAAAAAAAATATCTTATTTGTTTAGTCCTTCCTCATACATAAGTCTTGATGTTTATCATGGTATCTATAAAAATGTTTTATTTGGGGGTTCTAAAGTATAAAATGTTACTATCCAACTGATTGAAGTTTCATGGCTTCCCAAAACATTCTTTTTTTCAAACCATTATGGTTCATGCCTGACTTTTGTGAGCAGTTTTTCCCCGTGACAAAAATAAACGCCAAACAGGTTACAAGCACTATGGATCTAACACTGGGCTTCTCCAAAGACAAGCGCTTTTTACTGCTGCACTTCTTTTACTGCACTCATACAAGGCTCAAACCAGTAGGGAGAGGTGGCAGAAACTCCGTATTATAAAAGGAGGAAAACAATTTGTTCTACACTGCAAGATTAGAAGGAGCAACTCTTTGATCAGAACAGAGGTCACTATCATAAAAGAAACTGAACAAATAGCCTCAGATAGGCCATGCTGTTTGTGCCAGGAAGAGCAGTGCTTTGTAATTATTCAACCTTAGCCAGGGCTCAATAATACAACACAGACTGATAAAATTACATGGTTGCTTTTGTTAGCAAGAAACTAGGCTTACCAATTTAAACAATTAGTCTGAAGCAATGCATAAATGAAAATGCAGGTTTGTAACAGAACCAAACTGAGCACAGCTACAGCCCTCAGTGCTGTGTCCTGACCTCACCCTGCAGTGCAGAGGGACAGGGAGGGCGGCTCCCTGCTAACTCCCTGCAATTGCCCTTCTGACGCCCAACAGGTGAACTTGGTGCATTTGGACCGTCTGTCCTCTGCCAGGTGCGTAGAGAGCCAAAGAGATTTAATGTGTGTTTTTCTTGTGTGTGTTGCTGTGACCACAACAAAACAGAACGCTTAACTCGTGCTTGTATTCCACCATACAACAGGAAAAATCCATGGGTTCCACACAAGAGGTCAGAACCGTTATTCTGATGGATCTGTTTTGTTGTGATCTTTGTGTAGTCATTGCATGTTGTTCTTTTGAGGTGGCTAGAACATTCTGCTTATTCCTCCCAGATCACCCCAAACTGTCATATACACAGCTATTTATAAACCTACTTTCACTCTAGGACTCACACCTGAGAATCAGAGGTTAGGAGTGACAGTTGGAGCAGGGTGGCTTGCAGATAATGCCATAACTTCATAGTGCTGCTGAATGGGTGGGCGCAGTCTTGTTATTAAGAACATAGGTTTGGGTGGGATGTGACCTGGGGGGAAGCTCTGCAGACGTGCTTTTAGGATTACCATCAGTTATTTGACAATTTCTTCAGAACAAATGCTGATTTCAGAGGTGCTGCAGACACAGCTGGCTCTTTCTGACATTATCCAAGTAAGACAAAAGACAGCACTTAATATGAAGGAAGTGAAATACAAGCTCCTGTAAAGTGTCGGCCTCTTCTCCCAGAGTAACAGTGAGGGGGAAATGGGAATGGCCCTACATCATGGCACGGGAGCTTCAGGTTGCATTAGGAAAACAAAACGCTGTAAGACACGGCCGGTGCGTCAGTGATTTAGAGCCACTGTCAGTCCTTATGTGTTTCTGTGGTCAACACTTTCCTTGCTGATTTCCAGCAAGTCTTGGGAAACCTGAGCAGTAAATTCCCATTCTTTTAAGGAGCGGTGGCCTGCATTTGGGGGCGAGACTTTATTTAGCGCTGGGATTAATCCGCACCACGCGCAGCGTCCGAGCTCGCGCGTTCTGTTCGCGCCGCGCGTCACTCAGCGCCTGAAGCACGCGGGAGGAAATCCCTCAGGGCGCCGGCGACCGAACGCGAGTGGGACTGCGCGACCGAAGGCGGCCGCCCACGGAAGGGCCGACGCACGAGGACGGCCGCGCGCGGAGGGAGGGGCGAGCGCGGCCGCGAGCTGAGGCGGAAACGGCCGCTCGGCGCCGGTGATGACGTCTCAAGCGCTTCCGGCGCCGGGGCGGTGAGCGCGGCGCGCACGGAAGGGGTCGCGGCCAGGAGGGCGCCGCGACGGGGCGGGCGCGGGGGAGGCGGGCGGCGAGGCCGAGGCCGCGAGAG